>WYDI02034396.1:0-22997 GCA_009867235.2 Psittacus erithacus
CACCAGAACTGCACACAATACTCCAAGTGAGGTCTCACGAGAGCAGAGTAGAGGGGCAGGATCACCTCCTTTGACCTTCTGGTCATGCCTCTTTTGATGCAGCCCAGGATACGGTTGGCGTGTCAAGGTCCCTCTGGATGGCATTCCTTCCCTCCAGCATATCAACCGAACCACACAGCTTGGTGCCGTCAGCAAACTTGCTGAGGGCACACTCAATCCCACTGTCCGTGTCACCAACAAAGATGTTGAACAAGACTGGTCCCAACCGCGATCCCGGAGGGACACCACTCGTTACTGGTCTTTTGCTGGACATTGAGCCATTGACCACAACTCTTTTGCGTGTGGCCATCCAGCCAATTCTTTATCCACCGAGTGGTCCACCTTTCAAATTGATGTCGCTCCAATTTAGAGACAAAGATGTCGTGTGGGACAGTGTCGAACGCTTTGCACAAGATCCATTACTAAGAGAAAGCACTGACTTCTTTTATTACATTTACATTGTTTTGAAAAGCTGTGTTGTAATCCTGGTAAAACAGCCACAAAAAACATCATGATCAGAAAATTTCTAATCAAGATTGCTGTCAAAGTGCAACGTCTGTTTTCCAGTTGCACTGAGCATTTCACCTGTGTTGATGGAGAACCCCAGCAGGGGGCAGATACTTTTATTGCTTAGTGAAGTAGCAGTGATGCTGCTTATACACAGACATTTTATATTTACACAAAGGTTTACATCAAAAATGCAACTGAAATAACTGCGATAAGAGTAATTAATTTGGTCATTAATTTTGTTAGTTTTTACAAATGCAAAGCCACAGTTTGTGTCTTGGGATTTGTTTAAAACTTCCAGTTATTACTCAAGAAGTAGTCATAAGGGAAGAAGTCTAAAGGAAATGCTTTCCTTTATGTAGTATGCCTTGTGGTTAACCTAGGGAAGGATTTTGACATGAAATAGGTAATGAATAAAACATCGCCCTGTTGTGTTACAGAGCTAAGTGGGTGTAAAAGTACTAAAAATAGCTGAAGATTTTTCATTTTATGTACTCCACTAAACAACAGTTCAAAACCAGAAATAAAGCTTCTTTATCATCATTTGGTTAATCTTAATCAAGTGAAGAGAAAACCTCAGCACCAGCTGATGTGCTGTGTCTGTATTGACCAAACTTTAGTTTGCCTCTGATAACTCTTCTCAGGCTCTCTGAGACATATAGTCAACACTTTTCAGGCAAAAATGTGAAGAGTGAAGGTAGAAAAATTTGTCTTTTAAGCTTTGAAAGGAGAGAAAAAGAAAATGTCACTAAACTGTCAGAAACTCCTATTTTTTAAAAAGTCAGATGTGATGGTAAACTCCATCAGGTCAACAGTTCTGCTTATATTGAGCTCTTGTTTCAATCTATTTTGCTCGATGTCAAATGTACCTAAAATCGTGCTCATAGGACACATACTCTTCTTTACTGCACTCTGATTTTGCTTTCTGTTTTGAAAGCAAAATTTTCAGTTTCTGATGCTTACATCATCTGTAAGGTCTTCTAGGCAGGAACATACTAAGAGTACCAATTCCTTAAACCACTGTTCGGAAGTGCTAACTTCCTTGATAAGCACTGAGTAGCACAGTGGTTCATCCAGCTGGAACTGATTGCAGGATGAAGGTTTATATAGTACTGTGAATAATAACAAAACCTTGCCAGAGGTAGACAGGTTTCTGATTGGAGAAGTAAGACAAGGTAGGAAATGAACAAAGAATTTGTTTGTATCTTACAGAAGCAAGGTTGTAGGGAGAATTAGTGTCTCCACCACCCTGCCAATTGAAAAGTTTTGGGTCACAGGAGCCCCTAAAGAATGACTTGCGTACCTGACAACTTATCTTTTTTAGTTTTCCGATTACCTGAGTTACTTTCAAAAAAGATGATGTCCCTCTCTACACTGCTTGTATATCTTTTATCCTTACACTGCAATGTTTGTAACACTACTACTGTAATACAGATCAAATTAGTTCAGTAGCCAGAACTTAGCAAAAACATGTTCACCCAGAGGCTGTTGAATCCATTATAGCTGTATCATCTCTGTAAAGATTTAAACTGAGGTTTTATAAGAAGACAATCTGATGATTGTGATAAATGATATGACACAACAAATTTCCTTCTGAATATAATGGCAGCAACACCCATTATCTTAAGACATAATCAGGAGAGAAGTAGGAATGTCTTCAGCCACATGTATGTGATCTGTATCTTAAACTATGGGATGAAATCTTGTGCAATGAGCAGTAATACAGCAAATATATTACTTATAAGGCAGGCTTAGAGGGTATCTGTGACATACGCTTTAATGTGAGTGGTATTCCCTGACAGATTTCACCTACAAAGGGCTATAAGTGAAAGATCAGATTATGCTTTTCAGGTTATAATGAAACTATAAGAAGCAGTGGTCTGCATATTCTTCTGTCAATACATTGTGAATGAATGATACAGTACCGGAGAGAATCCTCATGCACTGTTTATTAACTGCAATTGTCAGATAGCTGAGTATGTGAAAGGTGCATACAACATTGTTTCTGTTTTGATAGGCTTGTGCTCCCTTATATCATTGGAGAACCCTTAAAGACAGCCCTGAAAAGGACCCTGTTGGCACCTGCTATGTAGCAATTCAGAACTTCAGTGCCTATGCTGAATATTCACCTTGTCGCAACAGTAAGTATAAATAGGAGCAATCCGGTGTTGGAGGAATTGGTATTGTACTCTGTGCTTTCATCCTTTCAGTCTTCACACAGTGTTGGTTGAATGAAGATTACTATATGACATTACTGCACTGGAGGAGGGTTTAGAGAAAAATTGGCATTCAATTATATGCCTGTAATTGGGTGCTTTATTGTTTAATTGGAAAAGGAAAAACTAAGTAAATTAAGCTTATGCAGTTATAGTGATGAGTTATAATTGGTTCAATTTAAATGGCTTTAAAATGTAGCAAACAGATCTAGATAAGAACCAGATAGCATTTTAAACCAATTATTCATGCTTATACTGAGTATAAATCTCTCATCACAGGATCACCATCTGAAGACCAGACCCTGCACAGAAACACAGCCTCTACACCATTCATGCCAATACTATCCACAATAGCTCATTTATGAAGGACTTCCAGCATGGAAGAAAGCCATGCACATTAGCAGTGCTGTTCTGCATTCTTCTCTGTGCTGTTTTGAGGATGTGGTAGCCATTTCTGGGCCTTACTTCTAGGGGAATAGGGAAAAAAATGCATGTATATTTAGAACCAAGTTCAATCGCTTAGAAGTCTGCAGAAAATGACACACATTAGATTATATCAGTTGTTCATCCTGTTCAGCATCCTAAGTGTTTATGATGATTCTTAATACCCACATTAACCTCAGTGCTCCACACTATTAAAATCAATATGAAGTATCCAGTGATTTTACTGAGCTTTAGACTGGGCTATGTCTGTGGCAGTTTGTGCATTCACAGATCAGAAAATTGTTCTTTCAGTTACGTTTCTAAAGGTGATGTGTGTTAGACAGCAGATATGACGGGCTTACCTATCCCTTCCAGGGGAAACTGTGGAAGCAAAGCTATGATGTTGTTCCTTGTCATGATACAGAGACTCTTGCTATTGCAGCTAGCATTCTTGCCCTATGCACATGGGCTAATTTCAAAACACATCTTTAACAGTTCCTCTGTTGCAAACTGTGTTCCTACCTTTGAGTTTCTGATTTTGTCAAGAAAGTAACAGGCATTTTACAGAAAAATCAGACACTTCACGTAATTGAAAGGTCTCTTTCCTGTGGAGATTTAGAGACAGCACCCCATCATGTAGCTGGATTTTCTTGACATCTGAGAGATGTGTGATAATAATGTAGCCTAATACTGCTTTCCGTGGCCTATCAGAAAATCTGTTTATCCATCAGTGATGTCTCACTGGGGCTTTGCCAGAGGCTTATGGCATTTGAAAAGAGAGTTCAAGTGACCATTTCTGCTCCCAGTTTCCCAATCCTGCACACTTCCAGCAGTCCAACACTCACAGGAAAACCCTAAAATGCATGCCAAGATACTTTGTATAATTACATAAGGATTTGGAGACTAGAAATGAAAGTGGACAGAAGCGGGAAGGATGGCTTTGCATGTGTAAATGTGCATCCAAAATTATATTACACTTTAGTCCTCACTGGCGAAATGTATATCCGTTAAAGGCCTGGCCTTTGTGAAGGACATGTGCCCTTTCCCTAGCCATAGTGCAGATAACCAGATATCATCTGAACATTGACCCATGCTGAGCCATCTACTATGTCAGCATTTTTTGAGAATGCCTTGGTAAACACTTACTCTTGTGTTTATGGCAGAGCGGACTCTGGTGACCATTCTAGGGTTTCTTGTTAAGTTGTTTACCTTTGTATGTCCAGCCAAATTCAAACTGAATCCCTGGTAGTTGTTGCAAAGGTCCTTCCTTAGCACTGAGAGGTGAAAGTCCCAAGTAACTCCTATATTCCTGCTGCTGTTATTCAAAATCTTCACAGGGGAGCTGCATGTTCAGAGTCCTTTAGAAAGTCTTGGTTTGCTCTGCCTCTTCTAAAAAAGAATGCATATCTTTTCATGTATTTTGCTAGTTTTGTATTTACAACCTTACAGTTCCAGGGATGTGTAAGCTGTCTTCCATGTACGCTGTGAAATCAATAAAAGGCCTCTACGTTCATAATTGCAGGCAATGCGGATCCTGAAGGACAAGGCTTTTGTCAAGCAGGTTTCAGCTTAGATTTTTACAAGGTGAGATTCTTCTTCTGAAATACATTGACAAATGTAATTTTGATATATCACCAGTGTTCAAGCACAAGTGATCAAGAGTTTACCCATGCTGTTGCATATGGAAAGTTTCATGAGTTGTTGCAAGTTTTTTCCTCCTTTGCAAGCTTCAGACTTCCTGGTTTCATTAGTAAAAGAAATACTGCAATCAGCACTTGCTTATCAATTTGCAGCATTCCAGTCTGACTGCTCATTCTGTCTTAATAATTAGGGAAAAATTTGTATGTTCATCTGTCTCAGTGTGTCCTAGTTACACAATGCCATCCAAAGACCTGACTTTCAGGAAATAATGGGCAGGTACCAGCTAGTTTTAAAATGTTAAAATAGCTTGTATAAAGATGCTTTTGGAGTCAGACAAGTCACTGAGTAAGACCATTCTTTCTGGAGGTCACAGTGAAAGTGCTTAGGCAAAATAGCTAGTTGTTCTTATATGCCAGAAGATCCAGAAACAACATTGTGGGCCAAAGAATAAACTGTGCAATTATTGTTATTACACGTGCCATTATTACAGCACCAGGACCTCACATAACTTTGATCATTGCTATTGCTTTCAGTGTTCTGCACCTACAGTGTTATTCACACTATAAATAGCTGAGGAGTAAAGACCTTGTGGTACAGTGGGCAAAAGTGTCTTTTCTGTAAAGCATTATGTTGCTTCAGTGAATGTACATAGCCTCTTTTATGCTGACTTTGTTACAAATAATCAGCAATTTTTAGAGTGCTGTGTTAGTGCTAGAAGAATTATGGCTTTCATTCAAGTGGAGATGCATAGGATGATCTTAACTTTATTTGACTGTGACTTTCCCTGCACGCCCATGCATCTACATCCTTTCCTTGCACAGAACTATTCTCCTTTATCATGATTCTGATATTCTTTTGGTCTTTTAAATTGTTTTTCCCATGCACGCTTTATTTTGTTGTGTTCTTTTGTTGTGTAATTTTATTCAATTCTGCTTTTTGTAGAATGGAGACCTGATAGTAGGCGGGCCTGGTAGTTTTTATTGGCAAGGTATGTTCATCTGGCTGGCTAACTTGATCTAAGAAGTGAAGCAGAAAGTATTGTGGAAAATGTACTAGATTTCCATTGTTTTCTCAGTTTAAGATAACCAGTCTCTGGTCTTATTTTCAGCAAATAAAAGTCAGAAGGATTGCTTAACTAGCAAGTGAGGATAAAAATAAGTCAGAGAAGACTCAGGATGAAGGTTGTGTAGGAGGCAAAACAAATAGAGTAACTTCTTATGTTGCCATTTTAGCACATTTGTCATTTAATTAATAAGCACACTTTTTCCCTAGAAATACCGCAGTTTTAGAAATAGCTAAAATTTGTGCAGCAAATGCAATGTTTTCAGGTTTTTTCACTTATTTCTGAACACAGCCTTTTCATTGCTATCTGCCTATATTTTTAGCTCATTTGTGGCATCACTGTAATTTCTAAGATGTAGTTTCTCATGTAGGTAAAACCTGAAGTGGTTTTGGTAAAGGGTTAAAAGGGTATTTTTGCTTTAACCTGTTCTGATATGTCATGTAGCTGATTCCCAGACTGACTACCAGCTTGCCCATTGTCTGGCTCATTGGTGTGTAGTTTTGCATTGCCATTAAAGGAGGAAGACCTAGTTGATTATGATGGTAGGGAATTCATAGCTTTGAATTCTTCATTAAGAAACTGCTTCCACTGGTCTACTACATTTATACAGTACATCATCAAAAGGTAGCTGAGCCTGAAAATGCTAGACTTTAGTTTGAATCAGCAGGTTGAAGTGGGTCTCGAGATGTTTTTGTTAGTAGAGTCGCAATGCCTGTTGTACTGATTTATGCGCACTCTTAGGACTTTCAGAGTAATAATGGAGAAAGATTGGGAGATGTCTGCTCTTTGCATCTGTGCTATGTTACCCCCTCAGCTCTGTTCTGATGTGCAGCTAGCCCTGTTTTATAGAAACTGACTCTCCTTTATTCTCCTTTCATTTATGAATTTATTTGAATCCAGGTCAGGTAATCACTGCAAGTATTGTGGATATCATTGCAAATTATTCCTTCAAGGATATTCTGAGGAAACTGGCACGAGAGAAGCAAACAGGAGTGGCACCACCCTCATATGATGACAATTATATGGGTAAGCTAATCTCTGTGTTAGTTAGCAATATGTTCTAAGAGCATGGGGCTTATATATATTGAAAAGTAGCCCTAAATTACTAATGTCCCAGTTTTGAGATGATCTGAACATGTTCTGCACAACAGCAAATTAGCATTTTGTTAGTTACTTCAATGGGATTATAACCATGCTTAAAATTATGCACGGGAACAGGGTTTGAGGGTTGAGCTCTTAATGGCTCATTGGGGTTCTTATTATTTGGTCTCAAATAATTAAGCAGAAATACAAAATGTTCCCAATTATATCTTTTTTGTAGTGATATTCACATGTCTCTGCATGTAAGATAGTTTTTTCTTCACATAAATATAGAAAAGTTGCAGTGGCATTTGAAGGCAAAGATGCATCCTTTCATCTCTGCCCATAGATTTGAAACTACAGTCCCTAATAAAATCCAAAAGTCTTTACTGTGTCAACAGCAATTATCTCATAGGTTTACTAAAGCTCCAGGAGGTACTTCACGGCATCTTTGGAAATCTGTCTTCCGCATAGGCTAAAACAGGATACTCAGATGTTACAGTATAATAATGAAGACCTAAATTGTGTCAGTAGCTATTAGGGCAAACCACCGCAGTAGCTGCTGTTTTTTCAGATAAACTGTGACGTATTAATGATTTAAAAGCTCATTTTTTGAGAAAAGGGATAGATTTATTATACATTCAGACCTATACTTAATTTAGCCATAATAATATGATTAACAATTTTCCCTTTCTTCCGCACAGTTTTAGTGTACTGGTGTTAGAAAAATTGCATTGTGCTGATCTGGTGAACAGAAAAATCTGAATGACCTTCCATGTTTTTTTTTAAATAAATGGTTTATCAAGTGTTTTTCTTGTAATTTACCTTTAAACAGGATACTCAGTGGCTGCTGGGGAATTTACTGGGGATTCTGAACAAGGTAAGAAGCTACGTACTTGAATGGGAACCACATGGCCATGCACCTGTTAATTTCTTCATTTGGGGTCTTTGGGCAGGAACATACATTTGAAACATTTGCGAGATTTAAGCTATCTTTACCAAATATTCTCGGAAGCAAATATTTCCTTAGAAGATATATCTTCACGGAGCAGAATGTAAGTAACACAGAAGTCTGAATCTGTTGCTAAGGTATTCTGGCCATGCATCTGTTCAGCAGTTAGAGCTGTGACAACATGGTAGGTGGAGCCATCCAAGCTCACTTTATTTAGCCAGTTTCGTGACCAGTTGTAACGTGTAGATCCAACAGTGCAGTCTTGTGTAGTCTTTCAGTCCGTATTCAAGTTACTCACCTGCATAGATGTTGCTGAACCACAGCGTATGGCTGGCCAGGTGCAACATGGCTTGGAAATGTCTGTGCATGCTAAAAGCACACTTCTGACTGCCACATAAACATCACAGCCCAGGCTAGGACATAACATTCAGATGCTTCTGGAGAAAGACAGATGTCTATACCAGCATGCTAGCTCTTATTGGTGGAGGCAGCTCTTTGCTCTATAAAAGTTTACCTAGTTCCAGTTCATGTGCCTTAAGGATAGAGTACCTGGGGCAGTTCATTAACTGATCCTTTTTGTACATTACATTTTCCTGCACAGGCATAATGTTGTAAGAATGAGTTCCCTGTGCTCTTGCTCCTACCCTGAGCCTTACGTTTAACATCAGGAGATAGAATAATTTAATTCCTTTTGTTAAAAGCTGGGTTTAGAAGGAGAGAAAACATTCTGCAGGAAGGTGAGGTGTTCAGTTTTCCCTTGAATTAGAAAAAGCTGAATTCATAAGTCTCCAAATATAGAATCATGCCTGAGACTTTGTAAAGGTTCTTGTATCAAGTAAGTTTGGTACAGGACATACTTAGAATAGCTTCCATTTAGACAGCAACTGTCATCCACAAAGAACCAGGCTTTCCCATACTTAATAGCATTGCTTAAACACATCACTGTGAAACTTCCACCTAAAATGTTTCATGATCAGTAAATCACCACCTTCTAGCAGTCTACACTCATGTTTTGATGACGTGGAGCAACTGAGGAACAACTTTTGACCGAAATTGCAGAATAAAGCTTTTCTTACATGTGCAGAATGTCATTACATTACTTAGAATTCACTCAAACACTGAGGTTCAAGTTGTTCCCTCTGGCAAAAGGTGACATAGGGTATTTATTAGTTTCACGTGGCCAGGGAAAACTGCCCTGGGAAGTGGCAACTCCAGAAACATAGTTCAGCAGTTCTCTGAGAACAAGTCAGAGCAATCCATCCTGCAGGCGCTAGGTTTAGCAGCAGTAGTTCCTGGAACACCACTGAGACTTTAAATAAATACCAACAGGACTTAAACCTCACTTAACTGATATGCTGAACTCATAGCGCAAAGTGCTGTGACAGCTAAATGTTGTCGGTTTTTTAAGTTGTAAAGTAAGTTTTCTGGGTGTGTTAGAAATTCAATGCTAGTTTTGTTTTGTCTCTGCAAGTCAAATCCAGTCTAGAAGAAAAGCTCCCATCACAGCTCTCTGTTTGGTAGAGTGTGTTAGTCAGTTATAAGTAGAAATTTGTCCATGATTTAGGTTTTTTTAGGTATTATGAAATTGTACATTGTTTCAAACATATAGTAAGCTGAAAGTATCTGTGATTCTGGTGTTTCATACCTTAAGAGTTATGTTTTTGTGTAAGGCTGACAGTCAGTCAGAAACTGTTGCTTAAGGGTTAGCTTTCTTGAGGAAGTGAACAGCCCCATGGTCCAGACTCACACAGCCAATAGAGATATAGCGCCTTTCTACAAATGAACCCAGCTCCTCAGAACTGCTGCTGCCTAATCCCTATAAATTAGAGTTTACTGTCCTGTGCCATAATGGGTTCAAAAAAATTGGGAATCATCCCATGTCCTGTTCAATATGTCATTATTCCTTCTATCTCCCCTTGACCAAACACATTCAACAGGAGAGTATATAAATCCAGAGGGGAACAGAGGAATGCTAGGTCAGTACAGGCAGGTGTCTGAGGTGTCTGAAGTTACTGCTGCTATCTTCTGATGTAGATATCCTAATGAGGGAAGGTTTAGACAGTAAGATTGCAGGCTGTGACTTTGCTCTATTCTTATTTCCCCACCCTATTTTTTTCCACTAGTTTGAGATTTCACCACTGAGCAGAATTACATCCTGTAAGGCAGCTAGACCAAATGCGTCATGTTCTTGTTCAATGGGTCACTCCAATATCACTCACAAAATTTTCATTTTAATGCTTTTAGATAGCCTGTGCAGAACTTGTCAGACACTTTCATGGCATGAAGCAAAATAATAGGTGAGACAAGCAGTTGTGCAATCAGAAAGAAAAGAAATATTTGTAAGGACAGTTGTGTTTAGATTCTGAACTCTAATGTGTGATGCCACAACGAATTCTGTTTGCATCAATCCACAGCTGTCAGATAACAATCTGAATTGTACTAAGAGCTTTATTATGCTGTGCTACATTAACTGATGCTAGGCAGAAAGAGTTGTCTGGATGAGTGTATTGAAAATTTAAGATATACTATTTCATGCAACTAGATGCGCTTAGGGGAAGTTAAAAGCTTATGAATAAATGTAAGGGATTTGCAGGTGCTTCTGATACAGATAACAAATCAAAATCCTAAGTGTTATATATCACGGAAGATTTAAGTGGCATGGGATACGTGTTGCATGTACGACTCATGTGGCATAACCAGTTCACTGTTTGATCATTTATCCTTTCAGAGTTGGTTGCTGGAGTCCCAAGGGGAGCGCAGAACTTTGGCTACGTATGTACTGGACCCACATTTTATCCTTTTTATAATGAGAAGGCAGTTAGACTCTGGAAGGCTAAAGGCTACATTACATTTTCTGTCTCCTGGTTCCTAAACTTTCTAATAAGAGAAAAAGGCTACTGACTTTCTCTCTCAGGCTTATCTGACTGGGCTGAAATGCCTTACTTTTGAATACTAAGTGCTTAGTCCCTTCTGAATTCTGTTTACAGTAGGCAATTTCAAGCATGCTTTGAGTATGACCAGAATCCTTTTGCCCAGTGAGTGTTATCAGACCTGAGCTTACCCTTAGGTTAGCATATTTCATGTGCAATGCTGTGTCCACAGTGGTGAGAAGTCCAAGTTCAGATAATTCATACCCACTGTTTATTTTAAGCGCTCTAAGTACATACACTGAATACTAGATGCAAAATATTAAGTTAGAAGTGATGGGAGAAAATAATACATGTATGTGGATACATCTTTTACCTCATAGGAAAAGAAAGTTTCAGAGCTAACCTGACTGGGAAACAGAGACCCTAGCCACAGACACATTCTCTAGTTTTGTGAACCCAGAAACCGTTGTGTCTCTGGAACTTATTCATACCATTTTTCAGAGGAAAGGTGTGTATGTGTGTGCATATATATTTATGTATGTATACACGTATTTCTTTATGGTATAAGTTCCTGTTTTCATGCCTAATAATGTAGTCACTGATTAGCTGACAATCTGATTTGCTTCTATTCAGTGTCCAGTAAGGAAGGGAAGTAGTCTTTTCCCCATTTATTTCCCCATTTTATTTATATTTTTATTTATATATATATGAGACTCATAAAGTCTTAGTGGTTTGTTCAAGATCATACAGGAAGTTGTGGTGAGACAGAAAATAATTGTTTTTTCCTGGCCAGAGTGTGACAGGTTGGTTTGCTGTGATGTTGTAGTTGAAACTTTCCGTGTTTTTCTGTTACCAGGTCTCAATTATTAATTCTTCAGACCTGACCTTTATCCAGAATTTCACTGGTGAACAGGTAATGTCAAACACCTATGTGATCAAATATAGTATCTCTAGAGGATGTAGTTTTGTTAACATAGCTTCAAATATATATAAAATAGACTTGAGAATTAATGACCATAGAAACGAAGAGGATTATCAGTAAAAAAAAAATTAAAGTGATATGTGAAAGCCTATCTGTTGTTTTTTATTTCCAGATGGCGTCTTACTTTGGGTACACTGTTGCAGTATCTGATGTTAACAATGATGGGTAGGTTTCTTCTGGACTAAATCATTGCTTCTCTTCAGTACCTAGTGACCCTTTAAAGAGTGAAAGATACAGGAAAAGAGAAAAATAACAAGGTGATAAAATGTTATTGCAATTCCAAAACAAAACAAATAAAAAAACCTACCCAGACCCAAAATCAACAACAACAAAAAGAAGTTTGAGGTGTTTCAGCTGCTTCATAGTACTCAGATCTTTCCAAGTTTACTGCGGTCAAATTTTGCCATAGTACCATGGCACTTTACTAATGTGAAAGCGTGGAGAAACATTAATCTAAGTTACAATAGACACTCATTAGACTTTTAGAAAACTTGCTATTTAACTTTTCACTGAGCCAAACTAATTCCTGTGCAGGTTATTTTCTGTGAACCATAGGGTTACTTGGCAGGTCTCATATTTTCTGTGGACCTCTTAAGACCACAGTTTATGTCAATAATATAATCAAACTGCTTTTGAGACCTGTGTGGTCTCCCAGTCTATATCTTAAAAGAAATCTAATGACTCTTTCTAAGATCCAAACATCCCACAGCAAACAAAACACAAAAAGCTTTACTTGATGAACATGTTTGATTAGATGTGTAGTCTGCCTTTGCTAGTTTGCACATATAGTTGTTACAAATATTTATCTGAAAGGGAGAGTAAAACAGAGAGGAAAAAAGTAAAAGGGAAATGACCATTTCAAATTCACTTAGGTTTTCTGTGTATCTTAGGATAAAAGATGGCTTTATCAATATGAGAAACCTGATGAAGTTATATGCTTGAAAGATTAATAGGAATGATGCTTTGCTGTAACAGGACTGAAGACAAGGCTCAATGATTAGGCTTACCCTAGGGAAAAAAGCTGTGTATACCCTTCTGCTCCAGCAGTTCTTAAGGTGTTCTGGGGTGACTCTTAAAGTTTTATCTTCAGCACATCAGGTTGTAGGCAGAATAGGGAAATTGAGGATATTATTTGAACTACCATTTAGTCGCCCAGTGTTAATAATGAGAAATCCACAATGAAACTTAACAAATCAGCTTTGCTATCAACTTACAGACTACATTCCTAGTAAAGAGGAAAAAGAGAACGCTTCCAATTTAGACTGAAACAGCCCAATAAAAATAGTGGAATAAACTGTTTACCAGTCTTTTATTTGGCCTTTATCAAAGCTTTCCATAGTTATGCTTTGCCCTCTTGACATTTCCCATATTCCTGCTTTTTATTGCTTGGCAGGATACAAAGGAACTGCATACGGTCTCATCAGGTGGTCAGCTTGTGCCTTTTAAAGTTTTTGTTAACAGAAGGGAAGCAGTACTGGCTAGTTACATTATTGTGCTGGACAAAATAAATATATCATTTATATTAACTGTAACTTCTTAGTGCAGTATTGAAATAAATCTAATGAACCAGTTCAAAATACCATTGCAAACTGAACTGCACTTTATGGTTTAATATTACTGTCCAGAGGCTTTTGCTTATGCTTTGCTCTTACAGGCTTTTAAAAGGGATCACATGAACCTGAATATGGCTCAGAACTTTAATTTTGTAAATATAAACTCCTGCAATTTAAAAGCCAATTGAAATATCCTTCTTCAACAACAAAAACATATGATTCTAATCACATAGATACTCATAACCCAACAAATGACCACCCCTTTGACTGCTTGATGTCTAGGTACTTGAATGGGAGGAGCTGGAAAGTGAAACTGACTATGGAGCATGGTAGGCAGCAATTGCTTGCATGTGACCCACTTGGAGAGAAACCAGGAATAAGTAAACGAGGATCAGAGAGAGCAGGGTAGCTGAAGAATCCTTCCTCTCTGGCTATAGTACGCTGCTGTGACAGTGCAAAAACCAAACCAAACTCAAACCACTAGAATTGCCTGAGGGAGAATTCCTTCTTGCAGAGGTCTTGCTGAAGCAGCTTGCCTTGACCTGCAGAGCTCGGCACTGACAGAGAAGGGGAATAATCAAGAAGGTGAGGAAAGGAAGGTTTTGGTGTGGGTGGGACATGCCAAGACCTGGAGGGAAGGCAAGCTAAGTGCTGTGGGTGTTCCAGGTAGTTCTGCTGCCTGTAACCAGTTTAGAAATGTCAGTGAAATTTAGACGACTGCCTTGCTCCCACCTTTCCCTGAGCACATCAGAAGGCGAGCCATCTGGTCCCTGGCCTATTCATGCATTTTAGGCAGTCATTGTCATTTATTTTAACAAAGTAGAAATTTTCCTAGAAAAATAAGCCCAGCACTGTGCGCTTCCGGCTAAGATGCTGTGATCCCTGCACAACAGACTCCAGCTGCTTCCTCTCTGCTTGTTTTGTGTCTCACCTGGTTGATCTTGTATTCTGGGTTAGGCTTCTGCTGAATTTTAGGCCACTGTGGATGATAAATACTCTGCCTCTGTTCACCACTGTAGGCACTCTAGATATTGCTCTATGGACCAGAGTTTTAAAGGTGTTTAGGTATCTACGTATTTTACATCAATGTACTGGGAGCTTCCTGGCTCTGAGCCTTTTGATTCCTTAACACCTGTAAAAAAAAAACCCTCTTAGTCTTACAATCCTTCATTTGTAAAATATTCATTGGAGCCAAGCTCATCTTTTACATCATGGTTTATACAGTATATGTGGGGTCCCAATCTTGCTAGAATTGTCTGGACTGCAATGTAATAGAATAGTAATTGATGTTAGTAATACTGTATCATGCTTTTAGTACATGACATATGTAAAATAACTTGTAAAAAAAAAAGGAGCATTTATGATCTTTTTTTGTTGTTGCTATTGTTTCATGGTGACTGTTTCAACTGATGTTCTGTCCCAGCCATGAACAACTTTCATTAGCAGAGGAGGACTTTTGATGTTTAGTGTGAAAGGAAAATCCCACCTTTGATGTCAAGTCAGGGTCTACTTCCTTCCTTTTTAAGTTATTCATGTCATGGGGTAAGGTCTGACGTATAAAGGATAGAACAACTGTACCAAAGTGACCTGACATTTTGAGTTACAGTTTCCTTTATGGAAACATGCTATAAAACTTAATAGGAAAACAAACAACATTTCTAGAAGTACTTTGTTACAATTTGTAGAATATGTAAGTCCTGCAATGTGATAAAAAGGCTTCTAGATGAGATATTCTGTACATAATTCTATGATCTGTGTCTTAGCTGAGCTACTCCCACATCACATAGGGGTTTTTTTTTGTTTCAGAATTGGGAAAACAGTGTAATGCAGTTTTATTAGTTGGTTTACTAATGGATAAAGCCTTTGTGAAGACATCACAATTAGGAATATTAGAAGTTTTTCTACAAGTTTGATATAGTTTGAACAAAATTTCCTATCAAAGCAAGAGAATATTTTTTCTAAATTAAAAATTCTGGGATCAGGTAGCACTAATTATTTACAATACCAGAGTTCCTTAATATGGATGAGCAACATCCATATATGGGCTTGAGCAACCTTCAAAAATTAATCTGATACTATCATTTCATATATCAGAATAATTTACTAAGAATATTTCTGCTTGTTAGTGTCTATCAGTCTTGCTTTATTTTATTCTTTACTGTTCAGTAAAGGGTCTTTTTTCCTGCTAAATAAATGTTGATAACATGTTTCAAAACACCCCCATTTAGACCAACATGCAAAATACCGTTTGATTAGTCTATCTTCTTCTACTGATTCTTATACTGATTCAGGGAAAAGAAGGACTTTTCCATCTAAGTCTCATATTTTTGTGATTTTATTATGATGTCCTTTCCCTTTAACACTTTATACAGCAGATTACATGAGCACTGCAGCTACTCATGTACTTAATATTCAATAGAAGTGTTTTCTTAAATAAAGCTTTGGCTTTGTCTCCCAGCTTCCATTTGAATTAGTGGTGGGGCATTCTCTATTAATTGATGCTCTAACCACGTTTCATTTTTTAAAAGATTTTCATAATATTTCCATTTTGAAGAGAAGGGACATCATTTGGAAGAAAAAGACTTGGGATGTGTTCAAGGCCAGGTTGGACAGGGCTTTGAGCAACCTGGTCTAGTGGAAAGTGTCCCTGCCTGTGATGGGGAGGTTGGAACTAGATGATCTTCAAGGTTCCTTCCAACCTAAATGAGTCTCTGGTTCTGCGATTTATGTATATTACTTCAAAAATCTGCTGGAAAGTGGCAATTTTTCTATTATTCACTTACTCATGTATCATTTTTAAAAGCTAGATTTTATAATAAAATTCTCTCTCACTAGCACTGTTAGCAGACAGAATTTGCTCTGTTAACACAGATTCCCCTCTTAGTTAAATCACTGACTTCTGTATCATGAACTTCAAAGTATAGCTTTTCAGTATCTATTGTGGGCATAAATTGAAGTGCAAGAAACTCCATTTAAACCTAGGAAGAAATGTTTTTGCTGTAAGGGTGATCCAACATTGGAAGCAGCTGTCTAGAAAGGCTATGGAGGCTACATCCATGGAGATATTCAAAACTGGATTTGGCATAGCCCTGGGCAGCCTTCCCTAGCTGACCAAGTGTTTGAACTAGAACTCCAGAAACGCTTTCTTACCTCAGTTAGCCTATGACTCTATGATGATAATTATCAGCTTCCTGTTCAACAAATGCATGAACTGTGTGGATTACACTCAATATCTCAGTGACACTGTTTTTTGTTTGACTGTTCCAGTTTAGATGATATCTTAGTTGGTGCCCCTCTCTTTATGGAACGAGAATTTGAGAGCAAACCTAAAGAAGTTGGGCAAGTTTATCTGTACCTGCAAGAAAGTGCTTTCCTCTTCCAAGATGCACAAATTCTGACAGGCACTGAAGTGTTTGGTAGATTTGGCAGTGCAATCACACACCTTGGAGATCTCAACCAAGATGGATATAATGGTAATTTATATGTAATATAGTGATATATATCTTTGTATAACAGTCCAAGTAAACTAACTTGCTGAGTTATCTGAGATAGCTTGGGTGCCTTGAGTACCAAGTTAGCCTCTTCAGACATGGTCAGTTGCCGCTTGTTTTTCCCTGCATATATTTTCTTAGTTCTTATTTCCAAGATGCAAAGCAAGCATCACTGCATCTGAAACTGCAAGGAGTATTTACTGGAGGAGGTGGTACGGTAGCCTTGAAAACAGTTGGCCCACTACAGAAAAATTAATGGACTTAGCTTCTTTCTAACTTGAAGGCTGTTTTTCACAGCACCATAGCCACTAGACCCTAGGGCAGTGTCACCAGTGTGTGGCTCCTATGCAAGGTATATGTCATGCCAGGAGCCATAGAATTGTATTTAAGTTCAGGGTGCACGAAATCTGAATACCATGCCGTGGGCAGAAGGGTTTTCCTGGAATCCCACCATGGAGTTCAGACTAGCTGAACTCCACAGCGGAGGCTTTTTTTACCTCTGAGCAATAATAGGTGCCCTCTGCTTCTTTGGGCAGGGAAGGCTGGTATCCCTGCTGTCCAGCATTCTGGTAGGGCAGCAAGGAGGTGTTCCTACTGCTCTCTCTCAGTGTATAGAGAAGGTTAAGAAGGATCTAGAGGCAAAGTCTTCTGCTTCATAACTGAAGATGCTATAGAGCTTTGGTGTACTTCTACCTTTAGAGCAAAGGTACAAATTCCAAGTCCTGAAGTCATGTTTAGTAAAGGAGTCCAGCATCAGCTGCTAGATCAGAACCTAAAAGTGAGAGTTGTAGATACATATCCTCCTCTAGTGTTCCCTATTAGGTAAATCAGCTAGTGCGACTGTTGAATCTCAATCTAGACACATGATTCTCTCCACATCCCATGTGTAGGGAGTAAGAAGAGCATTGTGAGTTGTGTTTCTTGGATATGGCACCTCATTTTTAAGGACTGCAATGCTTAACTGCATAATGCTCAAGGCCTCCTGTTCAGTTCCTGACTCCATACTATTTCCATTTCTCAATAAGATGTTGGCTTGGTATAGATCAAAACATTACATTTCATTGCTTTCTTTTGCACACTAAAGCACTGGATGTTGAGTGTTGTGGTTTTTTTTTGGTTTTGGTTTTTTCTGTATGTTCAATACTTTATCTGGAAGAAGAAAATTTATCTAACAGTTGTTCTTTATTAATTAGGTGACAGAAGAACTCAAGGATAATTTGTGTCCCTTTAAAAATATGGAATTAGAAGCAGGCACTAAATTAGATCTTGGTTTATTAAAGCTTATTGAATGCCCTGGAAATACAGTGGAGGAATCCAGTGTGGACTGCCTGTTTAGTATAATGCAATATCCCCTTCATAGGATGATTTTATAACCTTTTATCATGAAAGTGACACAGAAAAGACACTACAAACATTTTTGTATATTTACGTTAAAACTAGAATCCACATGGAAGTACAGAACATTGAAGTTCTTGCATGTATGTAGACTTAGGGATTTAATTTTTGCTTTATTTTAATCATGTCCATTCTTTTTATCCTTTTATTGCACTGCAGACATTGCTATTGGTGCACCATTTGCAGGAGAAGATAGAACAGGAAAAGTGCTCATTTACAATGGTTACAGTAATGGGTTAAATACCAACCCTTCCCAAGTTCTCAATGGAGCCTGGGCCTCACAGTCTATGCCTTCGGGATTTGGCTTCACTTTAAGAGGAGACTCAGATGTAGACAAGAATGATTACCCAGGTAAGAATTTTCCATTAGTAAGGGGAATTCATACTTCCATTCTCTGGAAAATGCATCATGCCTAAACTGCTGCTTTTGGAAGGCAGGGGTCAGAATACAGAATAGACATTTTTGGGTAGTTCTAGCCTGCTTTCCTGAGAGTTAAAATCAGACAAAACAAATACTCCCTTTCCTGTCAAAAGACATGATCAGAAAGTCAAGAAAGGGCTTAAATGGTTACATTAACATAAAACATGTGAAGTTTACAATAAAATGCTTAACCCTTTCCGCCCACTTCTAAAAATTGAATACTTTCAGCTTATTGAACTTGCAAGGTCTCCTTCATCCTAGCATTCTTTCTTAATTAAAAACATGCTGTGTTTTAGAAGAGGGGATTGACTTGTGTTGCTAAGTTGTTTTTTGCTGTCCAAACAGACATTGAGCTATACATAGATCCTTAATGGCTTTGATTGCATTTCAAAAAAGCAGAGAGAATGCAAAGACATGGCTTAAGTGCAGATATTTCATTTGGGTCTTTCTACCCCTTTTATATTTTCATTTTGCTATCTGGACTTTTGCTTTTCAGGTTAGCCTTCATTCTTCCTTATTAGTTTAGCTGGCATGCATTCAAATTCATCAAGTTTATGACATTAGTTGAGCTTCACCAGGAGGTATTTAAGAGGCATATTCCTAGCATCTAAGTAGTCTGAATGTTGGATCTATTTTAAATGTGCTTGTATTTACTCTCTCTCTCCTCTAGAAGCAAATCTGTTCTGTTTCTTTTCATGACAATTCAGAAGCCTTAGCAGGGGTGTGCAGTAAAACATCTTATTTTGTTCTTGTGAAAGGTTCATGCACAGTAAAAATGCTATCAGTCTTTACTGCCCTAATTTAACTATGAAATCACATTTTAGCCTGGGTTATTGCAAGGACAGTGTTGTTAAAATTTGTATTGTTTCAAAAGTGAAAATTGTGATTTTCAAAGGGTCAAAAATGGGATCTCTTTTACTTGTTTTGTGATGGATTGAAAAACACTTGAGAGGTGTCTTTCCAAAAGTGGAAGAGTTTCTGGGTAGGGATGTTTACAATAGAAATTAGGGTTTTACAAACAGAAAAGCTGACTGCAGAGTGATAAAGTGAGGCTATCACTAGAGTGAAGTGAGAGGATCTTTAGCTTTTCAGAAAAGAAAGGGCTTTAAACACTGCTCTTTTTGTTTGCATATTGTGGATGTTGCTATTAATAGTCTTTCATTGTCCATGACTAATGAGGTTCTTTTGGACAACAGAGCTCTTTATTAAAGTTTCAGCATTTAAACATTTCCTAAAGCACCCACAAGGCCCCCCAGCAAAACTAAAGAAAACAGGATATTGCATTCTTGACATTTCTAAGATTGAAAAGATAGAGATAGTGAAGGTCATCTTTGAGCAGCTTGGGGAAGAAAGAAGGGTAGAAGTCTAAGTAGTGTATTAGCATACTTTATACAGAGCATCTTTTAAGCTAGTTTGTGAAAAGCTTGGGTGATGGGTCTCCGTCTTTATAAATGTGTACTGAGAAACTGCTATAGTCAGTTCAGTTGTGAGATTTCTTGGAGCTATTCTACTTGTTGTTGGCTCCACTATGCATCCTACTTGCAGAATTTCATGTTGTGATATCAGCTCACTGTGTTTGATGATTTTAGTTTATTACATGAATTATTTATTTTACAAACACCAAACCTGCATTTACTAACTAGCCTTTCCCTCCACCCTTGAACTGAATATGTGGATGGTCAGTCCAGAGCACTGTTAAGAATCTGTCAGTAAATAACAGAAAATAAAGACCTTACTGTCCGTCAACCACCTCTTTTTTAACTCACAAATACTTGAAGCACCAAAACAGAGCCGAAAAAATAACACAACAATGGCACAGTTTTAGCACAAAAATAGAATGGCTTCCAATGGAAAAAAAGAAAAGGAAATAATACAGGGAAATGCAAGACCAGGACAGACACATTAGGGAACTAAGTAAGTAATCTTTCTCATGTCAGAGCTTTTCTTCTTCACCTCCTGACAGAAATGCTGAAGGGCAGCTCTTGTAGAAAGAGGAAACGAGGTACTGAAATTGGACAGAATAGGAAGGATGTTTTATTTTAGATGTCAGCTGAGAGGCAGAGTGTTTGCTGACTACAGAAGGTCTCGGAAACTAGCCTGTAATTCATTGCTTGCCAAACTGCTGGTCAGGACTGCCGTTCAAAGAGTGTCATGAAAGATTAGAAGCAAATAATCTGAAAATTTTTCATTTAAGCTTTTGAAAGTGTATCTTATAAAATCCACCATTTTATAAAAGAAAAATGTAAACCTAAATTATGCTGACTCATCACACTCAGCAGTTCAGTTCCCATTGACTGGGAAATGAGAGCCAGCTGCGATGTGGGGCTGCAGGTATAAACATGTACTGCCACAGTCCAAGGTGAGATTTTCCAAGCAATTAGCTCTACCATGGCTAGAGTTCAAGTGCTGTGCCAAACTACATGAGCTCAGAAACGAATCACGCATGCAAGAAGTTTAGGACTGACGCCAGTTTGTGAGGACTAACATAACTATAGCTGTGTTTGTATGCCCTTGAGCCTAACATTGGTCTTGAGGCAGTGTCCTGGTTTTGGCTGGGATTGGGTTAATTTTTTTCTTGGTTGCTGTTACAGTGCTGTGTTTTGAATTTAGTATACAAACACATAGATGTTTTAGTTGTTTCTAAGTAGTGCCTGCTCAAGGACTGTTATGCTCTGCCAGTGAGAAGAGACACAAGAAGCTGGGAGGCAGCAGAGACAGATACCTGGCCCGAACTAACGGAAAGGGTATTCCATACCACAGCACATCATGCTTGGTGTATAAACTGGGGGGAGCTGGCCAGCAGGGGCTGATCAGGCTCAGGGTCAGGCTGGGTTATCAGGCAGCAGGTGGTGAGCAATTAAATTGTGTTTCACTTGTCTTTCTTGGGTTTTATTCTTCTCTCTCATTTTTCTTTTAGTATTAGTATTTATTAATATAATATTTTTCATTTCAATTATTGAACTGTTATAAACCTATCAGTTTTACATTTTCTAGTTCTCCTTCCCTTCCCACTGCGATGGTGGGTGGAAGTGATCAGCAGTGTGGTACTTAATTCCCAGCTAGGGTTAAACCACGACAAGCAGGCATATCCCTGCAAGGAAATGAGAGGCTGAGAGATGCGAGTTACTCTCCTATTTCGTTTTTAGTGAATTAAAAGCATTTTTAGAGGTTTTAGAGTTTCAGATCTTTTTCTTTAAATCAGACCATGTATTAATTTTCTTGGAGCACATCTCAGACCTGGAAGCCAGAAGATACCACCTGTTTGTGTGGCTTCTTATCACAGACTGCTGAGCTTCATCCTGGGCTCAACTGTATTAAGCCCAGGAACCAGTGCTCTTAGAAGCTGAATAACAAGTTGGGGAATACAGTTCTTAAAGAGTGAAGGTGAATCACAGCCTTCTGGAGAACAGCAGCTGTTTGGTACAGGAGGTGGTATCTTCATCCAAATGCCAGTATAAGATCAGGAACAGAGAAGGAAATAGGGAGCAGACAAAGGCAGCCTAATACTCAGTGCTGATCAAGTCCTCTTGCTTTCCTGTGGATCGAGGGGTGGTTTCTCCTTCCTCATCTTCCTGCAACTCCTGGCCAGCAAAGGGAGAAGGGCCACCTCTTGCTTCTTAGTCTGATTTAGGAAAGGCAGGGGAACACTTTCTTCTTCCCCAGGATTTCAGCTGTATAATAAATATGGGAAAAAACTGATGATGGACAGATTTAATAGTGGAGTAGAAGAGCGGGCAGGGAAGAACATAATACAGCCATACAGATATAGGTGAAAGATCTGTCTATCACTGTTGCATGTCTCAAGAAGTGGCCAACAGGAGATATCCAGGGAATTGTACAGTCCTGCTGGGTCAGTCTTGACAGCACTGCTGCCTCTTTTTCATATATTTTTGTGTAAAGAGCAGTGTGTAAAGTGACATGTCTGGACAAAACATTACTTCTAAAATTTTCTTCTTGATCTGGGTTTCAAACTTACATGTTTGTTTCTTCCCGAGAAAAAAAGCAGAATCAATACTTGACAAACCAATAATCCCAGATATTTTTCATTGGCATCAGTGGTTATGTCTGTGCGAGAAAATAGTGAGCCAGTAACATGGTCTGGCTTGAGGTTACAAGGCACAGCACAGCTCACCATCATCAGATGAAACCTTCCTGCCCGTTTGTCGTGGTTTAAGCCCAGCTGGCAACTCAGCCATGCAGTCTCTCTCTCACTGCCCCCCTTTCCTCCTCCCAGCTCCCGGAGGGATGGGGAGGAGAATTGAAAGAATTTAACTCCCATGGGTGGAGGTAAGAACAGTCCAGTAATTAAGGTATAACACAAACCACTGCTGCTACCACCAATAATAATAATGATAAGGGAAATAA
>WYDI02034398.1:0-80219 GCA_009867235.2 Psittacus erithacus
TGTGAGGTGTCCCTGCCCATGGCAGGGGGGTTGGAACTGGATGATCTTAAGGTCCTTTCCAACCCTCACTATTCTATAAGTCTATGATTCTATAAAAATGTTCGCCTAAATACCAAGTCACATTTCTTGCAGCAGGATGGTGATGAAGCTGGGAGCAGTTAGGCATGAGAACAACTAAGTACAGCCTATACTCAGCACGTAGCAATGGCGTATTTAGGAGTTCTACTGAGGAAGTATCTAAAGATGAAAACTGGTAACTCATGATCTTTATGCTCTGAACAATCAAGACCGATGTATTTATGTTTTGGATGCTGGAATAGGCTTGTGCTTTTCATGGCCTTACTAGAAGCTGGCTTTGCATGGTTTGATTTGGATACTTCATATGGTTTGACCTGTGTAAAAGTTGTCAGCTTAACTGGACACTCAGATAGACTGGATGTTCTCTTACCACACTAGTTGTGAGGGATGGAGGGTTGGTGAAAAAAAAAGAAAGAGAAAAACCCAAACCAAATCCAAACCAAAAGGAAAGAAATGTGAAATTGCTGAAAAACTTCCAAGCTCTATCATGAATGTCGGGTTTTAGGCAAAACCCATGCAAATGTGCAATTTGAAGGGTTAGAAGTAATCTGAGTCTTGATGTACACACATGCAGAAGGACCAGACAACCTCAGTGTCACCGGAGATAGGCACTTTTTTTAACCATGATTTTTTATGTCAGCAACCTGAGAATCTCCCAAGATTTCATAAAACCCCTCACATAATTAAGCAGCTTTTTCAACCACTCAAAGCTATTGAGCCTACTGAAGTAAGCAGTGTGGAAGATAGTTAAGACAGACAATCTGGAGGATGAAAAAAAGCCTTTGGCTTTTGGTTGTATAAATGGCTATCAGTTGGATATTCACTGTGGTTATTCACCACCATGAAGGGGTGCTGAGAAGCTTCAATTTAAAAAGAGCACTGCTACCTGAAAAACTAGATGAAAATACAATGCCTTTCTAAGGGCATAGTGCAGACAATCACTTGTACCACTTGTATGTCAGGCAAATTGTAGAGAAACCCAGAGGGAGGGAGAGAAACAACAGCATTGGCACCTGCAGAAGAATGGACATTTTTCAGTTCTGCCATTAACGTCAAGGATGCAAGGTGGTGATGATTGATGAAATCACAGGTGGAAATGTTGCTTACAGAAGAAGTGCACCACTATTGCACTATGCTCTCCTTTGAGACAAATAAATATAATCTGGATTTTGAAGATAAATAAACCCTATGGGTTAGAGTGAATTCACTGCAACTATAAAAACTATTAGTGCTAGAGTTCAGAACAAAATTAACCATTCTGGCTACTTTTTTTAGCTGACACCAATTCCTTAGGTAACTTTATAGTCTGTTAAGAGAGAAGCAGACACATTTTTCTTACATATCTATTAAACACTATGAAAAGCAGAGGCTCTTCCCTTCTGCTTTGCACACTTCTGCAACCTGTGTCAGCGACTTTTCATTGCTTGGTTTTAAACACGAAAGGTCATTACAAAGGTCTCCACTGAACAGAGAAACAGGCTTAGATGCTGGAGCCTTCACAGCAAAGACACATTTACTCTTAGAGCCTACTACATATTCTTTTTTCTTTTTTAATGCCCAGCAATTAAAGGCAAAGAGAAACTCCATGAACACACTGATGTAGCACATTAAAATAATTACAATAATCCTTACTTACACTGCATTAAAGATTGCTGTAATGTGCAATGATCCCTAGAATTGCTTATCTGTACATCCATCTATCAGAGAGTTCTGTTTATCTGTTAAGGATAAGATTGCAAGTAAGGGACTAAATTATTTAATTGCTCAGCTTATAAATTAAAGCTATCCCAGGAACAGAGCCTACTCATAGTACAGCTTTGATTCTACTGTCTTGCCTTGTGGTTTAGCAAACATAATAGTTTCGGGTTTTGGGGCAGCACTTGATCTGTACGCATCCCTCTCATACAGCTGAAAGAGGCATTGCAAGAACGCACGTATCTAAGGCAATAATGCTGTTTACTAATCTCCCCTAGATAAAACAGATCAAAATCAAATCCTCAAGCAGAGGTTTCAAGGAGAACACTGGAAGTCAAATTCTGGTCTTCAGATGCAGCTTTCCTGTCCCCACACTTTAAAGACAATGTACGTAAAGTTGACAAAACCTTTAAGGAAAGCTGCTGGGCAATAACTGACAGCATGGACACACATCAAGGGCAAGGTGCACTGATATACTGCAACCAGAGGACAGAGAAAAAAAACCCAAACATGATGAAATGAATAAATGATGCTCACCAAACTCATACTAATTTTCAATACACTATGCTAGGTTGGACAGAGCCTTGGGTGACATGGTTTAGTGTGAGGTGCCCCTGCCCGTGCACGGGGGTGGGAACTAGATGATCGTGAGATCCTTTCCAACCCTAACTATTCTATGGTTCTATGATTCTATGCTCAGAGGTTTGTAGTGCAGGACACCTCCAAAATACATATGAAAACTTTATTTATTCAGCTTGCTGTGTATTGCTCGGCACCATCGTATCTTAACATTCCAAATGACCAAAGACTGAACGGCTAGAATGCAAGTAACCAGATTAGAGCAGAAATAGTATTTTATGCAAACATGTTTAATCTGAAGCAATAAGAACAAGAAGAAAAATAGCTGTGATTCAATTAGTGTTTTGATGACCTGGGCAATTAGGTTTAGAGCAGAAAGAGACTTAATTCCTAAATACCTATGCATTGGCATGCTTTATCTAATGAACGAAAGATAATAGTTAACTGACTTCATAAAAATCTTTAGGATTAGATCATGACCTTTATTCCTGCCTGGACAAAAAAACTCCACAAATATCCAAGTCCAAAACCATCCATAGGAAGTGCTCCTGAGTATGTTAGAAAGAAAGATAGGGAATAGCAGTCAGAGGAAATGGGCTGCCTTTTGCCAGTCCCTGTTTATATTCATGGAGGTCTGCAAGCCTGTGACAACCATGGTTAGTATCTATCTTGCAGTTTATGCACATAGCACCCATCCAGTAAGAATCTGAATTTTTTCAGGTGGTGCCAAAATGCCTGTCAAGGATACTGATTCATTTCTTTTCCCTTCTTTGCTCTGACTGGAAATCTATTTTAAGAAATACCTTCTTCAGCATTTCCTCTGTGCTTTCAATGAAATTAGCTGCTTTCCATTAATCAAAATACAATCACAGAAACACAGTGCTAGAATGGCAATGCTGGGAAGGATGCTGATTCCATTCTCCTGCTCCACCTGTGATCACTGTGTCATTATCTGCAAGACATTTATGTATTATGTTTCAGAACACCTTCAAAGACAAAGTGTCTACATCCTCTTAAAAATCTCTCTCCCAATGCTTAACTATTGCTGTCATTACAAAGGCTAAAATTAATCTTCTTTGCTGTGATGTAAACAAATTGCTCCTTGTTGTCTCCACAATGGACAGAGAACAATTCCTCCATTTCGCAACTAATTTGATGTATTTGAAAATAGGATTTGTGGGTTGCTTTGTTTTGTTGCTTTGGGGCTTATCTGTTGTTTTGCTTTCTCTCCACAGCAGAGGTGCTTTTCTCCTTCAGTCTTCCTTCACAGAGTATATTTTCTGCAACTGTGATCATATCTGTTACTTTTCTCTGGGTACTTTCCATCTGATTCATACTATTTTAAAAGCCTGGGTCTCAAATCTGGACAATGTATTCCAGCCAAGGTCTTACTGGCGCTGACTGGAGCCGAAGGATTACTCATAGTTACACATGCCAGAGCAACATTTGCCTTTTTTGCAGCAGAATGACATTATTGACTCATGTTCTGTTTGTAATCCACTGTCATTCCTCACCATTTTCCTCTGAATTTATTATTATCAATTGTTTTCCACCCTGTTTTGTGCAGATGATTATTCTTACATAAGAACTTTGCATCTGCCCACTGAACTTTATCCTTTATATTCAGACCATTTCTTGAATTTTCTTAAAGTGACCGTGAATTTTATTGCTGTGCTACATTTAATCAGTCTACTAAGTTCAACAGCTACAATTTAATGAAATGGTGAATACTACTGTACTCAAAATAGATTCAGAAGAACCTGTGCAATTTACCCTACCAGCCTGACAAAGAACCACTGACAGCTACTACCAGGATATAGCTTACATATAGCTTGCCAGGATATAGCTACAACTGATCTTGTATCCACTGCATAATTATTTCTTTTAGACAATATTTCTTTAACTTGCTTATAAGAGTAATGTAAGCCAATGTCAAAAGCCTTATTAAAGTCAAGATACATGATACTGCAAGCTCATCCCCAAGTCTCAAAGCCTGTAAATGTCACGGAAGAACATTAGTTTAGTCTGACATCCATACCAGCTTTATTCATCCCCCTGTCTTCTCAATGCTAACGAATGTTTGCTTTAGTATTTTATTCTAGTACTATTTTCTTTCCTTTTTGTTCAGCGTTTCAGGTTCAACTCATGGGATATCATTTCCTATTTTCTTCCTTTCTCTAACTTTAAAAATACAGATGCTGCTTGTCCTGTCCAGTCTTCTACAATTTCACAAACTAAGATAGCTTTTAGTATCTTTGCAATTCTTTCAGCTAATTCACATAAACCTTAAGCAATTCCAGTTGATTTGCAAACATCTAAGTTACTCAAGCCTGTTCTTTCCCTAAGGCAGAATCTTACACTTCAGCTGGAGACATTAACTACAATAGCTACGTGGTCACAGATGACCTTTTAAGTGAAAGCCAAAGCAAAGGCAGGTAACAATGTTCTGGCCGCCTCAGCAATGCCTTTTTGTAAGTGCCTCTCTCCACCAAGCAGTGAGCCATCATTTTTCTGCAATCTTCTCTTCCTTTTAGTACACTTATAAAGAATTGTTATTCTTAAATCCTTGGCCAAACATCTCATTTTATACTTGGCTTTCTGAGTTTAGGGCTACCATGTGCAATCACTGAAGAGTCCAACCTAGTTGTACTTTATGTAACTTCTTGACATTGCAGTCATGAAGAGCCTTGTCATTAACCAAGCTCTTGGCTTTCGGATAATCTGTGTTTGTGCCTTCTATACTTAGGAAATGCCAATTATCTTGGGTTTTCTTCCTCTCATTTCTGTCTTACGTGATTTTGAATTAACTTTTCTTGATTTTGATGTTCTTCTCTTCCTAAAAATTCTGCCATTTATCTTTTTATGGCCATTGTCACTCTGCCTTCTACTTTTAATTCTCCGCAAGAGCTCCTGTTTTTCCTTTAGAATCAAATGACAGTCTGTAATCACCTATTAACTCACAAGCATATAAACATATTTAAATATTGGGCAAATACTCTCTGACTGGCTAGTGATTTAAAACTCACTCTGACATGTACTATAAATCTACTGCTATACCATCCAGTATTTAAGTCAATATTTCGAAGCTGGAGACTTAGTCCCAATTGCTTTGACCTTGTTAAACCAGAGCACAAACCAAAGCAGCTAGTTTGAATAACACACTGGGGGCTCTCTTGCAGCAAATAGGAAAGAAGGTTTGCAGGTATGGGGTATTTCTTCCTCAAACACCTTCTTTTTAAAGCTATAGGTAGGTTTCCAAAACCAGCTCCTATATACAAAACAGAAGGAAGGAGGCCCCTGCTCACTATGTGATGCCAATAAGAGCAGAGTAAACCCCGTGGTATTGCCAAAAATGTATTTACTTCAATGGGAGCCAGATGAGCATTGGGAAGCATGGATTTCCCTTTGAAAATCATGTCTGCTTCAGAACCAATAAAATTAGAGCTATTAAAGCAAAGCCAGCACCATTATTGACAAAACTAACAAGTGCTCCCCAAGTGCTAATAAAATTCTAGACATGCAACCTATCGATCACTGTCTCAGTTCAAAGCACATCTGCCATATACAATCACAGACAAGGCTCCCATCTCTGTCACTTCTGATGCCGTATTTAATGACAAAATTGGCTGCTTACAAGCTTATAAGGAATTTAATATTGTGCCTCTAGCATACAAAGAACCACGTGCATCTTCTTGGAGGATATAAGCAGCCATATGTGCTTGAAATGCATTGATGGAAGATAGTGTATTTCACGTGCTGCATCTCAGCTAGTGTCTGTTGATTCAGTTAGGATGCTTTTAAATTGTACTGATTTACTGAAGATTTACAAACATAATTCATGCGCAGTTGTCCTCTGAATAAGCTTCTAAAACTAATTCAACCACAGTCAAAAAATAAATTGCAAAATAAGTTACTCAATTGAAATCTGCCATCTGAGGCACTGTAATAGAAAACATTTATTATAAAACTAACATGTATTTGTGGCTAGAGATGTGTACAGTACTAAACAACTCTTGGAAATGAATTTATTCAGGCTTTTCTGAAAGAACATCTTAACTGGGCTAACAGAAAATTACATGTTCAAAACTAATGGCAGGTTCTATGATTTTCATCTTACATCACAGGCTTCCCATTATCATCCTTTTTGTTTTGGAAGGCTTATGAATTTCAGGCAAACTTTACGCTGCACAGCTGCAGGAGGCCTAGATTTGCCTGTTAGATACAGGAAAGATAAAGGTACTACTCAGTGCAGAAGCAGAGGAAGCATGAATACTAATACATCCATCTTTAGATACAAAGCTTCAAATTTGACAAATTCACTTCCATGGGGCTGCTGGACTGTTAAAGTCTAGGATATGCTATGCTGGAGGCCACAATGCACTCAAAAGCAGTGTTTCCTCTTCAAAAGTGAGGGTATTTTGCCCGTTCAGACTTTCATTAGTGCTCAAGGGGAATTATTTGAAATGATAGAGTTCGTGTCTGCAATTAGTAATGACAGTCAAGTCTACAACAGCACGTCTGACACTGAAGTCAGTCACTGATAGGTTCAATTCAGGCAGATGAAAGTTTTCACAGAGTACAGTGGAAGAACAATTTGGGAAATTTTTATTCCACACCCAGTGCAGATGATGAAAGCCCTGAGCAGTAATATCCCCGCCCAGATTTCCCACTTACTGGGGAAGAGGGCTGGGAGTAAAGACAGTGAAAATAAAGACAAAGGCTGGAAAGCAAGGGGGAAAGTTCAGACTATTTCTACAGTCTTCCTGTTAATAATAATGGCAGCTCAATGCTCTAAACATTTTCAGATTTGGAGCTTACATTTCTGCAATACAAGTGCATCCCATTAACTTCCACTGCTCCTTTACAAAAAGCCATAGGGCAAGCACATTGGACACCTACCATCCCAGACTGCTTCCAGCAGCTTTAAACCTAACAACATGTACTCTTAACTTGTGCACCTTATCAGGAAAAGTAATAACATCTATTTGTCAGTAGAATAATTTAGCACAGCTATTGGGAGGTGGCTTTTAGCAGAAATTTCCAATAACTTAAACTCATTTTTTTAGTTAACAGGTTTCACTTATAATAATACATAGTCTGAGTGAGCCAATTTTCTGGCAAGTCTGAAGAGATGCGAATCTCAGACACATTTCATTACCATACCAAATCTTTTACTTGAGAATGTTACGCTAAACTTTTCCCCTGATCCCCTCTTTTTCTTTCTGCCATGTAGATGAAGACTCAGAAAGTATGTCAAGTTCGCTGTCAAGCTCCTTTAGAGCTCTCAAATGACCTTGTCAGAAGAAAAATAAAACCTAACCCTTTGATTCATATTTTAAATTCCTGACTAACCTGCCCCTTCCACTCTGCTGCTTTGTGGCTTCTGCAGCCCTGACAGAATTGAGTTCAGTATTAATGACTAGCAATCATTTTCAGGCTATACGCTCTCCTGCCTTCTGCAGACCAAATGCCTCGTTAGCTTAGCTCTGTGGGCCAGATGCTCACTTTTGTATTGGTTTCTCCTGGGTTCAAGATGAATAAAAAGCTGGGCTTGTAGCTAGGCTAAAAATAAATTCCCATCACTCAAATGCCCTCCAAAATTCAGCTGAATCATTCAAGTCGACTTCCCTTGAAAAGGCACTTTCCGCAAAGGTACCTTGTGTGACTCTAGCGGTGGTTACACTGTAAGTCATGTGCCAGTCTGCTTGATTATGCTGCTGTTGTTTTTCAGTGCATAATTAAATAATTCAATCTGCTGAATAAAGCTGGCTTTATTCTAGAAAAGAATATAGAGTTGGTCGGACCCAGCAGACTCTTCTATAGAAGATACAAATAAAGTACAAGCTTAGGGCAGAACTCTGCTGATTTTCAAACCCTTTGAGTACTGCTGGGTTTTAAATCTGTTAAACATACTGAATCCTCCAGCTGCCTTTGTGAGATCACTTCTGGCAGGTAGCAGCTACCCTCAGCTACTTCTGAACCCGGCCCGCCCAGTTCCTTCATTGGGATTCTACAGTCTGGCTCCCCTAAAATGACTTCATAATTAGAATATTCAAACATGATCTCATGATATTCGCTTATAACTGAGAAATAGATTTTAAACATTAGGAACTTGTAAATCTGCCTCACAAGTGGATATCCACATAAGTTAGCCTTGGCTTAATGATGCTAGACTCTGATTTACCCACACAACCCAGGGAGAGAGGCAGCTGTCTGCTTTCATTCACCCACTGGAGAAGCTTTTTCTCTTCAATCACTGTAGGAAGAACCTTGGTGTTGTGAGTTAAAATTTGCCTTTGAGATATCTCTCAGAATAACAACTGTGTGGCGAGAACACAGAGCTCCTATGAACCTCAGGAACAAACCAGGGCTCCTTACCACAGGATCTGCACAAGCTCTCTGCATACAAGAACCCAAAAGAACACAAAAGAAAACCATTTCTGTCTCCAAAATTATATAAGAGCACAGGAGGCATCTAAACGTCACAAAGCCAAATGGAACAACATGGAAAAAAATGTCAGGGCAGGAAGAATGGAGAATTAAAGACTAAAGACACTACATTTTCTTGCTGTTTGCACGGCATAGAAGATCTATGACACATTCTTCTGACTGTTCATTTTTCCCTGCATAGAAAATGCCAAAAATTCAATGTGTGGTGGAAAACACCTGGAAAAGATAAAATATTCCCTCCTTCATCTCAGCACTTCCTATTTAAATAGTTCTCTCTCTATATATACACATCCATATAGCACAAACACATCTACATGCGTACATGTACCTATATGTACATATAAACTAAGGATATATATGAAGAATGACCTATTGGTCAAATACAATCCATTTGTAAGATTTAAATGAGGCAAAAGCAGTGCACAGATCTCTATGCAAGGCAAAGTATCACACTCAGACTGCATCGCCCAGTCTGCACTCTGCTTCCTTACAACAGATTATCCATAGTCTTGGAGAAATTTTCCACTGGAAGAGAAATGATCTTTCATTTTGTAAAGAGACAGGAATCTTTAACAGATGTACAACTGTTTGTACCGCTTCAAGGTATCCACGTGTGATTTCAGGATCTCTAAAAGGATTTGTGGTTTTGTCCAGGGTCGGCTGTCTCAGTAACACAATGAACAACACACTTTTAAAGCAGCTCTAAATCTTTTTGCAATATTTTTTTCCTGCTAGGATTTCCCTTTTTGTTTTTCCTCTTGGGAAGACAGAAGGGTCACAAGGCCCCTGAAAATGGTAGGAGCGTAACTTCCATTTGAAGTCAATAGGATTTGTAATCCTAGATCCCTCAAATGCCTTTGAAAATCTCTGTTGATATGTCTTGACAAAAACATCACCTTCCCCTTTTCTTTGACACTGAAGTTCCCTTTCCATAAAGACAGAGAATCTACACTTTCACCTCTAACATATGTAAGCCTCCAACGATATTCCTGTGAGCTACACACAATACAAAGAACATGTCTGGCAATGAAATACAGAAATAGATTCAGTAAAGCGAATTTTCAAAAGCACCTTCAGAGACTTCCAATGGGTATTTTCTTCCTAAACACTTTAGTAATTTTGAAGATTCAAATCTCTGATCAGGAAAGCTGCTTCCTTTTATAAGTCCTATTTGTAAAATAAATGACTGGCAGAGCTCAAATTGAAAGCGAATAAAGGAAGCATTGTGGTTTCATCTCCTCCACTGGTCTGTCATTTATCTAGCTACCCCTTGATTCGTTTATTCATGCCTTTCCTTCTCCTTAACTGATTGACTCTTCTCATTTGTGGTATGATTCATGAGTATAATTTCATACTATTTGATTTCCAGATGCATAAAAATGTTTCGATGTAACATGACTTGCCTTTTTTTAGGCAATTAAGAATTAGCTCAGTAATAACATTATTAGCTCGATAATTTGCTTAAGCAATTTGCTTACAGAAATACCTTTTCTGAATGTAAAATCCCAACAATCCCAAATCCAGAGAGCCACTTCACATTCTGAAGGGCAAAAAAAATGCCACTTGATTTTGAACATGGGATTCAACAGAGGGGAGGACTGTGCAATGGACCTACAATAACTGAAATTCATTTGTATTGTAGTTACCATATAATGATCATTCCTTTCTATATAACTTTCAGATAACATCTTTGAAAATCCTTACAAATTTCAGAGCAGATGTAGACTGAAATTTATAGAATACCATTTTGAATAACATTCTAGGACACTGGTGTTCTGCAATTTTAGAGGCATGGTGTTGAATAATGAACCAAAGCTAAGTCAAAGAAACCCAGGATCCTAAAAATGACTTAAGCAGTGGAAAAAGTCCACCATCTACCTGTGATGTTACAGCAGTAATATTCTCACCTCAGAGGCGTTCTCAAGCAGATGTATGAGCTTCACTGAACATTACAAATAGGAAAAATAAGCAACTGTCGAAAGCAAACAGGGAAGCTAACTGACCTGCACTTTTCTGTTGTGTGGTGCTGTCTTCCGCAAATCAAACAGCTGATAACTGCTTCCAACCAATGAAAATATGTGCAAAATGCAATTTCTACCATTTGTCCTGAAAAAAGTACACTCTAGAAAGCTTGAAGAAATAATGAAATGTAAGACCCAAGTGGTGTCAGAGTGACAGATACAAATTTAAAGTACAATATTCTGATTTTAAGACAAAACTATGGAATGCTATCAGCTTGCACTGCTTTTGTATGTTCCTTTCAGAAGATGGACTGCTGAGATTCTTTGCATACAACGTTTTTTACTGACAAAACATTAAGTCTCAAATATAACCCACCATGCCTAGCAACATCAGTGTTTCCAGCAATGTTCATCTATGGTATTAAGAACAAATGTCTCTTACCGCCCCATCTGAAAAGCTTTTAGCAAGCTGTGAACACCAAGCTATCTGAGATCTCTTTCAAGTTGTCAATTGAAGTTCTTTCTCCTGGCATGCATGTTGTTTCCAGTGCTATCTTGGTCACAACAATTAGAATGCTTATTAGTATTTTCCTATCCTTTGGTGGCTGGCCTGGAAATTGTTGAATTACTGCCATAACTTAGCAATTCACCACAATGGAGTGCAAAATGTCATTTGCAGAATCTATATCTGAATCAGCAGCATATACACAGCGCCCTTTCTTTCCAAAAAAAAGCCCTGAAATTCATACATCACAACTGGTTTCAGAGAATTAGCCCACTCAATGTCAGGAAATGCATTAATTACATTTATGGCATTCCTTTAGGAAAGTTTTGAACATGAAAGGAAATGTATGTGAAGATACCTGTTTTAAAGCACATGTGAGACCGATATTCATGATTACAGAAAATCTTTCTAAGCTATATGTTATCACTGAATATAAACTGGAAGGGATGGGGATTAAAAAACATGGCTGAAAAAGAGAGAGATGAGTCATATGCTTATACATAAATCACCTTGAGCAGTGACTAAATTGGGAATGAGATGTAAGTACGAATATAGCTCTTCACTAATGCATGGGACAGACAAAGGAATAAAAGCATAAATTACATGGGGACATCACAAAATAGCAGGAGAGAACCATAAAATATGTACCTTGATCAAAAGGCTTGTTTGGATTCCAGTTTCTGAAATAATCATCCTAAATGGGGAGAAAAGAAAAGGAAACTCAGGAAAAATATAATCGTTTTTTCCAACACTATATTAAATAAAGTACAAATGAATCAACTCATCATTTGATTCTTACGTATTTAGCCCAAATCAAAAGGTTGTGTCCTAAGAAGTAGCAAATACAGGTTAGAAATTGAAGAATAAAAAAACTCCCTGGATTCAGCACCATGAATTTTTCCTCTGAATTGTTTTTCAAACTGTGACCATTATTATATATTCTCTTCTATTATTTCATATCAATCTACAACTTCTCGTATCAAAGACAAGAACATATTGTTCAGATAACATAGCATAATCTATACCATCTTGGTGTGGCAAAAGGTCAAAGTAAATCCAAAAATACTTTCATTCATTTGGACACATGCAAATGACACCATTGTGAATGTACAGAAACACAGCAATAATATAACCATTATAAAGTACAGTAGCATCCAGGAACACTTGCAGTGAACACTTCTGTCACTGTTCCCAATATTAGGTTTTTAAAAGCTTCTTAAATCTGATGCAAAGATATTATTTTGCTGTGAGCCTCATGGTTCTGTCTTACATGAGGCTGACTGGACTTAACAATGGAGAAGGTAGGAACTGTCAGAGTGCCTGAGCAAAAGACTGTGTTGCAAACAAGTCTCTCTACAAAAAGAATGGAAAACTCTTCTGTGTGCTGGATCAATTTGCATTCTTTGTACTTAGCAAATATTTACCTGAAGGCAAAGTTCCCCCCACTTTGTGTGACACCAACCCTAGCCCCGAGGAACAGGAATTTACGCCCAACTGTTATATTTAGTTTCAGCATATTCTGTGTCTCTCACTTGTGTCCTCTTTGAGAGGAAATGACAACAACAGAGTAATGTACTTGAAGTGAGGAAGCATGGAAGATTTATATGACTGGGATATTTCTCTACATATTAATATTAATTTCCTTTTTAATATAACCAGTATTCTACATTCATTTCTTGAGGGCTGTCACTGAAGAGATGTCTTTATCAAGCTGTCCAGAATGACACCTATATTTCTTTTTCCTGCCAGGACAGTAACTGAAAACTCATCAGTGTAAGAAGCCTATATTATTTCTTCCATAGGGCTTTGTTTACTATTTATCTCCAGTACACTGAATTTCACATGCCTTCATGCTATCCAGCCACTCTAACCTGGAATATTTTGGAGACTTGGAAACCAGCATGTCATGCTTTATGGGGTCAGAATAGCCTACAGGGCTGTTACAGAAGGGGGGACTCTCCATGCCCTTGCTAAACACCAGCAGATGCACCTCACAGCAGCACATTCTCTCCTGAATGCTATGGATGCCATGAGAAGCAGAAAGTGCTAACACTTCCAGCATGGACAACTGTAGAATGTGCCATCCTGCTCCTCTCTGCTGCTCTGGGGGCAGGTGAGGATGGGCAAATGCTCCCTGTAATGAAGGGGCTGGATGTAATTCTGCATGACTATCAGGAAGAAATGTATTTTCTTTCCCCAAGCATATTCATGCTCGATGTCTATACTGACTTCATGGACAGTGACGATGTTCCACAATAAAAACAAAGATTATTTTTCATCATTTATTTCAGACACATCAATACTTTTTCTTCAGAAGTATGGGGTTTTGGCACCAAAAGTACAATCACAGACTTGCCTTTGAGTTCCACAGCTTTGTTAATACAAAACCCCCTCATGCTTATACAATGCTTTGTAATTGATTATGATGTAGTGCTGAATTCACCAAGCATTAATCACTGTTCATAGTGTGTTGGGTTTTAAGCTTTTTGAGCAGAATAATTTTTTTCCAGGAACAAAATATTCTCTTTTTTTCCCTGCTTACATTTTTCCCTGGGTGTTGCTTTGCTGTTGGGTTTGCAGCATCAAAAACTGTTAAATAATTCAACTCCCGAGAAAGATTTCTTACGCTGGTGGCATACGGAACCAGGTTTGAAATAAGGACTGGAAAGGGCGGTTATCTCAATTTCAGTATCAATGGAATGTTTTACAGAAAATGCACCTTCCTCACAAAATAACCTACAAACCGCCCATCTCTTCTGTAAACCTATTCTTCTCCTTTATGCAGACCTGTTTAGTATTCCTTTTTGAAAATGGAAACTGTGTTTATTTTAGAATATGCCTGAAACTACAGTATAACAACACAGGAAACTACACAAGAAAAAGCAAGAAAAAAAGCCCTAAAGAATAGAATAAAGGAGACCTTCTAGGTTTTCAGCATATAAACCCCATTATTATTTATAGGAGTAAATAATGACTATACATACATTAGAGCAATTCGGTCAATAGCAGTTCAAAATCACTTATGCCAGTTGGACAACAGAAAATAGAGCACTAGAGTTTCACTTCAGCACTGATACCAGCAAGAACTGCAACTGAATGGTCATGGCACTGTAAAGGTGTAATTTCCGCTGTAGATATGGTTGAGCAGGAAACCTATATCTTATTTAAATACAGACCTATAGCTCTGGCTTGAAGAACGGTCAGGGCTCTGTGCCAGTACTCTGCAAGGTGCTGGAATCCATACATTAACCTGAAATGGCTTGTGTTAGGAGGAGGAACAACTCCAAATGGATACCATCATTTCACTGTAACTTCCTCCAACAGAAAAACAGCATGCTAATGAAGCAATAACAGTGCCTAAACAAAACAGGAATTTACAGGGGGTGTGTGTGTGTATATATATAAATACAGCTTTATTAATGAGATTTAACATTCCGATTCAATGAAACAGCTTCCTGACAGACAACTGCACAGAGATCTATGTGCTACTGAGCTTTCTACTAGGATAGATACTAATGTGCTTATAACACCTTATGCCTACAGTAACATACAAAGGTATTACATCATCTTAATATTAACATGTTAATAAATCCCTATTAACACATTAATAATTAACAAGTATCAATACATTTCATTTATTACAATACAAACATTTGCTCATACGAGTTCAAAGTATAATATGAATTATGAAATGCTGTAAATACTTTTATTTACTCTATGGATATTTACATGTTAAAAGTGAAGAACCTACCTCAACTTCCTGAATACGCAAGCATTACAAATGAGAAAAGAAAAAAGAATGAAATAAACCAATAGAAAAACACGTTAACATTCATCAGTTTTCTCCTTGGTGGCCTTTTAAATGTGAAATCACTTATTTGAGACTATCTTCACCTGCAAACGAAATAATCTCTCTCTCTTTTCTGACCTTTCCACCTTTGCTGTCACAGCCCAGTGTTCCTCTGCTGTGCTATTAGCACGTTTCTCTTTGTAAAGCACCAAGAAAAGGCATTTTCATTTCCTTTGGGCTGACAGACGAATCAGAAAGTGTTTTTCCACATATTCATCTGTTACATACCTGATGATATAGAAGAATTATTTCTTTTTCCCTAGCTGCCTTTAAAGACTTTGGCAGACTTTGAAGGGAAGGCAAAGCCAGGCACAAACCCACGTCGTCAATACAAGTGACAGCAACTGAGAAGTATTTCTGATGAACAAATATTTAAAAGTATCTTTCTCTTTGCACACAATTCACACTTTGAGGGGTTTGCCTGTGGTTCAGTGAGTCAATCTTTTAATTAACTGAAGGGTCTCTGCACTCCTAAAAGCATGCACAAAAAGAGAAGACTCGATACTGCAAACCAAAGCTGGATCTGACTCCCTTAGCTTAACCCTGCATTAGATAAATGTGATGTACTGGCTTGGCCTCTGCATACAGCCAGGAATGAACACGAACCCCAGATTCCAGGAGAATTCAATTGCAAGGCTTGGGACAGGAGCTGCTTTTTGCCGCTTCTGTGCCTGTTTGCCGTGGAGAATCATGGAATCCTCCTTTAAAAATTTAGCCTCAGGAAATTTAACTGAGAAATAATTTACAAGCACAGCAAACGAGAAACAAACAGAAACTGCTGGACTGGGGCCTCAGTCCTGCATTTTTATGAATCTGATTGAAGCATTCAAGAGATGAGATGAAACACGTTTTGAAGTGATTTAAATCCCTTTTGCTATAGCATGCACAATAAATGATTGCTTCTTAACGAGAACAAAATATTCTTTTATCATTCAATACATAGGTGTCAGCTTAGATCGATATACCGTCAACAAAGGCAACCAAGAGAATAATCATATGTTAAACTAAGTATGCAAAGGGCATATTGAAAAGTGCATGTTTAGAAGTTCACAGAAGCTTTCTTACAGGCAAAACTATTAAAAATGTCATTCACCCGACCCCATAGGTGCATCAGAATTCATAGACTGGGTTCTGATTCGCAAAAATCAAACCTCAAATTAGACCTGGATCTGCCACAATTTCCTGTTAGTCACACCAGAGATGGTAGTAAATAGAAATTGACCCTAACAGCAGGACATTAAGGTGTGACTGCTCTTCTCTTAACTTCCTGCATCACTACAATAACAATACAGTTAAAAAGCTGAAATTAACAGTAAAACCAAACAGACCTATCCTCTTTTCCCCCACCGCTTAAGAAAGCAAACAACAGCTACTTGTTCTGCTGAAGTTTAAGTGTTTGAGTTAATCCCATCAAACCTACTCTGTTGTCACTTATTGGTTTAGTTATTACCTAAGACTTGGTATTGTGCAAGAGTTAACGAAGCATGGTTAATTTAACACACAGGCACTCTCTATACTTATTTACTTGTCAAAGAAGCTCCTACAAGATGCTCTTGTTTATAAATAGAGCTAAACATTAGCTAAATGGGTGCATAAATATTTATATTTTGGTGCATTAATTAAGCTTCTAAGTTATTTGTATGAATCAAACAGAAATGAGGTGCTGACTGAAAAACCCTGCACAGAAAATCCTCCCCATCATGAACCCCTCATCCCAGGTGCTTCCTGAGGAAACTCATATACAGGGTGTAACCCCAAGGACTGACAGATAACCTTTTGGAGGTCGTCTTCATTCCCAGCAAACAAGAGCTTAAATTTCAAAGTATCTCCAGGAGGGATGTTTATTAACACTGGTTTGCAGCCTGCTCTATGGTTAAACCTTTGACTCTCACAGACACCAGCTGGGCACAGTGGTAAGAACCAGCTCATTGCTTCGTTTCAAATGAGGAAAGATGCAGCTGCATTTTCTGTCTCTCTGCCTTGCAGTACAGAAGAGCATTCCAACACCAAGCAGTGTTACAGCACCAGCTGCTACTCGCTAAAGTCAGTCTAGCCTGGATCATAAATGTCTCCCCAAGGCCTCCTGCCTCCTGTAAGCAAATAGGTTGTGTCAGCAAATCAGAAGTTGTTTATTTATTTAGGGGAAGAGAAAATATTTTGCCCACCAAGTATTTCAGTGAATAAAGATTTCCCAATGGAAGCTAGTGCTCAGGGTCTGCAGTCAGGAGCTGACTCTAAACTCCTAAGCACATTAAGAGACCTCTAACTGCCTCTGAACTGGTGAGCTCTCTCTCTTCAGGGCATTCAAGGAACCAGGGAAACAAGATCATAGAATCATAGAATAGTTAGGGTTGGAAAGGACCTTAAGATGCTTTCGGTTAGTGAATTAGTAGTGCTTGTGCTGGGAATATTGCACTTTACATTTGGTAAGAGAAATCTTTGGAAAATTTAGTGCTATATTTCCCAGAAAGGCCAGGGATGCGGGAGTTGACTTAGAAAGCGAGCAACACTAACTGCTGAAATTAAAAGAAACTACTCCAGGCTGAAGTAGTAGCACGTGTCATGAAAGGTCTGAGGATGTCAGGACCTGCCTAGAATACTGTAGCTATGTCATTAATAAAAACATAATTAAATGCTTTAGCCTAGAATGAAAAGGTAGAAAGGAGTCACACTGGACTTGCATATAATGCAAAATCCATCAATATCTGTTCATTAATAACAGTATAAAGTACATAAATGCATATCCAAGTGCTCAGATACGCATGGCATAGAAAAACTCCTTGAGCATGTATTACAATGTCAGGTGCCCTATAGGACTCAGATTACCATCACATCACCTTTCTGTTCAGCTACCACTAACATGCAAAAAGGCATCTTCTGCTTAATGTGGCCCAGAATGGCACATTTTTCTTATTTTCATAAATTAAACGAGGGGTTTTTGATTGTTTGGGGCGGTTTTGTGCTATATCAAGCAAAACTTGTCACTCCTGTTTTATTGCAAGACTTTCCCAGAAGCTTCCACAGGCAGCACTAGGGAGGCGGAAGGCAAAGCCTTCAGTATAGACTTTCTTTACCCCCAGTCACAGTGAGTCACTGGGGGAGCAAAAGTTGCAAAAATTCGATTTAAAAATTTGGAAAAATATTCGACAATAAATTCCCGCTGGGCACGTGTCAGGCAGAATAAGGATTGTCAGTGCTCAGGGCTCAATCATATGGGCCTTTCAGACAGAGGTCTGCCAGCCGCTCTATTGGGGTTTTGTGGATTCTTTTTATTTTCGGGGGGGGGAGGTAGAGGGTAAAAAGACAAATATAGCAAGAATTAAAAATATTTCATAAAAGCCCCCAAACTGCTCTTTGATTATCCACAAGAATGACGCCAAAGGGTACGTCTGCAATGTCAAGGGTAAACAGATGCTCATTCACTCTGCTTGTGCATCAAGCAGGATGAATGGGGGCCAGCTGGGAGCCAGAAGCTACAGAGTTGCTTTAGCACAGCACTGTGCCAACATATACAGCTGATATATCTGGGTGGCTGGAAAAACCACGTAACTGTCGACACTGGGTTGTGCTAAACCTAAAACTGAAATAAACCCTTTGGTTTGATTATTCCTTGCTAGCACTTTTAGTAGACTACCTTTAGAAATACATCATCACTTCTGCCTGGACTCTTCCTCTCATCGGCATGCGTTAAAAAGCCTCTTAGCCCTCCCTAGAGTAAACTAATTCTTCCTAATTTTACTTTTGTAAAGTTTTTCACACTTTAGTATGTCCCAGCATCCACACCAGGTGATGCTGCAAGCTACAATGCACTTGCTAGCCCAGAAAGGTAAAACTCAAGAGCCTCCCAAAGCACGGGCTCACTCATCCTTGTGTTGGATGTGCTGTACTAACACAAACGCTGCAACGCCAAGGCCAGACTGAAAACCAGGACATTACTTGGTTGCTTCTATCCTAAACACCAGGTTCTCACCAGCTACAGCGCCTCAGCCACACAGAACTCTCTCAGAGGCACTGCAGAGTTACACTCAATGAATTTTTTAACTCCAGCCAGGAGTTCCCCTGCCATGACCTTTCCAAAGGGCCTCCACTGTGGCTATTAGAGAGGCAGCAAACAGAGGGAGGAATTGGGATGGAGAGAAGACAGGCAGTGGAATACTTCTGACAAGCCTGAGGATGACAGGTGGTGTAGTGATGATTTACCGCCTCAGCTGAAATGGTTTCCTCAGGCAATCAGATCCTGGGGCAAGCTGCAGGAAAGCTCAATAGTTACTGACCCTTAAATCTGTGAGGTCCTACTCACTTCAGCATTTGGTCCCAGACACTTCTGATTTCTTTGGCTACTCTCTGATAATACCCTGATGACTTCATCATGTTTATGCAGCTCTCTAATTAACCAGAGCTCCCCATCCATCTCTCTCAACAAACACTCTTAATTCAGCTTTTGAATTTGAGTCCCAATGATAGACAGGAGATTAAATTTATAATCACTTATTCTGTTTGGGAGAGATGATGTAGGTGGCAAATGGGAGACAAGTAAAAGGAAGACAGCAGCACCAGAATTCGGGGACAAAGAGGACTAAAGCTCCACAGGGCTCAAAAGGTCCGGGTTGCAGCAGCTCTGTGTGGGCTCATTACCAAGGAGTTCCCAACCAAGAAGCCTAGCCCAAGCAGGGTGGCACAGGGTAGCAAAGCCAAGTGCCCTCATGGGAGGCCAGAAAGCAAACATATTTCAGCAACATAAGCTGATAAAACAGTACTTGGCACTTGTACTATCTGCCATACAATGTATACGCAAGGAAGCAAAAGTCTGCCATGGAACATACTCAAGTCAATGGAGTTACACTGTTTTCAGAGAAGTGTGAAAACACCCCAACAGGGTTTTTATTTCTTAGCTAGAAAGTACACATGACCTCTTCCCTATGAGCTTTGCACTGGTCCTCAGTTTGACCTGTAAAAAAATGCCTATATCATGCAGCAGCTGCAGCACAGAGCACAGCCATGAGCATCCATGGGAACCATTAACTCCCACTTGCACAAAATGAGTCGCACTCAGTCTAACAGGAAGCAAGCAGCAGAGCCACAGATTACAGAAATATCTTCCCCCTCCTTCCAGGTGGAATTCCTTAAAGCGGCATTATTTTGGATCTCTGAACAAACATTATGCACAAGTTAGCAACTCATTTAATCTAGTGATACTTTATAAGGTTCCAACTAATGCATAAAAATAACCCGAGTGCCTGCTCTGGCACTGAAGGTTCACACACTGGGAGCCTGGCCTAGTGTTGTTTTCTCACATGATCATTTGCTCACCACTGTGCCTTTTCTGAGGATTGTTATTGTGAATATGGGTGAAGAATGGCCTCCTGTAGGTTCTCGCTCTGTAGAGAATAGTATTGTTAATAAATCATATTCTCGATAGGTGTAATATTTTAAACCTACCTTGAAAGGAGAGCTACTAAACTCTTTCCACATCTTAATTTTCATTCAAAGTCTCAAATTACATACTTAGAAAGCAATTCTTTATAGGCAGCTTGAAAGCCAAACACATTAAGCTTGAAGGTTATAAAGCTACTGGCAATGCTACTTCGCTTTCAGTATCTTTGTTGCTTTGAGAGTACATTTGCAGTAGCTGTTTGTGACAGATTCACTGGCCCTTTTTAGCTGAACATTTGGGGTTTGTATCTGGAGAACGACATCTACATAAAAGAATCCCAATTCTACCACTGCTTTCATATATGAGAACTGCTTTACAGTGAATAACAATTTACATAATGATTAAATACAGAGAGTTATTTCTTGTTTTATCTTACAAGAAGTCTTCAGAAATCTGTTTTTAGTCATGTGCCGGTTTTGGGTTTTTTTAATTTACCATTAAGGGACTAATCTCATTACGAGATAAAGAGAGAATTCCCCAAATATCAAAGTTATAAAACAAAAGTTATGAATAATATCATACTGATATTCCACTTAGATATACAAATTCCAGTGGTTAAAACGCACAAGGATACAAACAGCAGTTGAATAAAATCAACTTATCAAACTTTGATACTTAGTGACATGATTTTCTGAGATCTATCGAGACTAGTTATTATGTCTTAATTTTTTAAAATTGATTCTTTCAATGCATAACTAACAGACTAGAAAGAGACTGCGTGACTTACACTGAGTTATGAGCAATGATCTGTCCTTGGGAGCACACATGCATTTGTTTGTATTTGTAGCTTCAAAGGATAATCAAGCTCTAAGAGAAAAACCTTTGCAAAAGGCGCAATCAAACTAGCCATGCTGCTGAAAAGAACAACTTTGCAGCCTCAGCCAGGATTTGAAATGTCTTAGAACTGCAGCAGGAAAAACACAGTCATGGCGAAGAAGCCCATAAAATAACCACCTGCTGACTGAGACAGTTGTACATTTTCAGATCAGAAACCCTGTGAGCCATTACAAATGCGTAGTTTCCATTCCAGAATATGATATTAATTTGTTAATTGTCTCTGGTATTTTATCCATGCTAAAAGAAAGAAAGGAACACATTGAAAACTGTTCTGCAAAACTCACAGGAAGCTTAACAGAAACAAGAGCAAAATACTTGCAGCAGCTGCTGCAATGAGAAATCCTGTCCTCCACCAAGAAAGGGCTCCTCACTTTGTTTAATCATCAGCAGTAGGTTATTTTAAATACCATCATCAGTTTATAGATGCTGGTATTTAAAACCTGTGATGAGATTGTCCATAACAGTTGGGGCTGGTTGATGCAAGTAAAGCCCCTCCTGACTGTGTTTTGATACTGACAGGCTTGCATTATGTCTATTAAGTTCCCGCAAAACCACAGGAGGCGCATGACGTAACATTTTCCTGATGGTATCTCATTAAACTTCAATCTAGTAAAATAAGACATATTATTCTTAATATTAAACTTAATATAAACAAAAAGTTACCTCTTATAAATGATTGCTTTTTGCCTTCTGCTTGAAGCAATTGTATGTTGGAGAGAAACAGGTTTTGTTGGAATGGTATTTCAAAAAATTTATCTCAAATAATAAAAAGAAAATAATAATAATAATAATATGATAAAAAGGCCAAAGAAGCAAAATAATCCAGTTCAGACAAAGGATCGCTAACCTGCAGGAATGGCTCCAGTGGGATTTAAATGCCAAGGCTGTAAGTGTCCACAGCACAAAGGTCTCTGAATGCATTGATCCTATTTTATTTTAGCAGAAGACAGGACCTGACTGCCCAATTCGTGCATAATTTGTTCTCAAGAAGTCCACTGAACACACTCTAAAGGCAGTTTCAGATTTGTGCTGAATATTTTAAGCCACAAAAGTCACACTAGGGTTCCACTTGCATTTGCAACAAAGATATTCTAACAGCTTAACTTGCGCACCTCCATTTGCTTATAAGAGTCCTCTTTAGCACATCAACATCGTTATTACTGGATTAAGATTTTACTCCATGTGGCCACTGCAACCATCTTAGTATCCTACCCTCAAGGAGGGAGACAGTGACCCCTCATACCTTGCACAATGGGCCCAGGACTACTAATCCAAAAGTAATTGCAAATACTACATCATTATGTCAGTTATAAATTGATATACTAACAAATAGCATGACATCAGCTATACTCAGACTGTATTTCCATTTTGCTTCAGAATCGTGACAAACAAATGAGCAGAGATTCAAGCATGATACACTGATATTAGACTAGTTCAGAAACTTAGAACATTTTACTTACGCTTTCATTGGCTCTTAATTCATCATTTAAATTCTTAATTGTGTACACAGGGAATTTCACCCAGCACACACACCAAAACCAATATTCAATGTGAACATTAACAATTACTGACACATGCTCAGAGCTTCTCAGGAAAGGATGAATTAAAAGCATTACATATATATTGTATTAAGCTTCCATAGCTGTGGTTATGATGATAAAGCAACATTCCAGTTAAGTTCTTCTGAGCAAATCGAAAAAACTAAGTGACCTTTCATTTTTTTACAGTAGCATGCTTCTTGGATTGAGGACAGACATCTGAAAGAGTCTCCTGTGGGGAGATATAATGCACTCTTGAACTTGCCAGAACATGTGCCTCTGTGAGCAGTGATAAAAGGTCAGCATGTAGTGTGGTACAGCACGGAATGAGCAATGACATGAGAAAGTAAGATGTAGCAAAACTTTATTTTATAGTCTCAGGAATCTTCTAACCAAGTGGTTACAGCTCAAGAGAATATATACCTTCCATGTCTGAAAAAGGCATTTTTGAGCTGTTCTCCTGTAAACAGAACTATGTTCCCATTTTCCACACATTACAATTGCTCACTCTTACAGGGATTAAATCATGAAATAGGTCTAAGCAAATCAAAATGGCATTTTAACAAAGAATAGAACCTGAAAAAGACAGCACTGAGACACTGAAGAGTACTGAAGGTCATAACGACTTCTTTAGGCACAAGAGACGTTTGAATTTTGATCAGCTATAATTTTACACCTGAGGTCTAGTACAACTAGCTATTTAATTCTAACAACTGAGAAAATAGTTCAAACATGCAGTGTAACTAATCTCTAAACCTTAGAGATGTAAAATCAGAGGAAACATATCTTAGAGAGCAGCTGCATCTAGAGAATATGGGAATATTAAGTAAATGTGCTGAGATCTCCAGAAACACACTGTAATTGAAGCCACCCTACAACACAGACACACATACACACATTTACTATGCATTTCACACATCCATGAAGATTACGGCGAGTAAACCTCAACATGAATCTCTCATTTTCCAAGTATTCCTCTGTTTCCTATTCAACACCCTACACATTTTATACTCTTTCCTTGGTTTAATGGTCTGTAGAACAAAAAGGTTTGAGGCAGATGCTTTACAACTAATTTACCCACTTGTGGGGACTTTGCTTCCTTCTGTCTTTAGTGACCCAATTAATGAACATACGCCTTAAGTGCTCTTCAAAACCAATTTTTCATGCTGCTAAGCCAAGGCACTGACTTTATTCATAAGTGTCACAAGCAGTGGAAAGCTCTGAGGATTATCCAGCAAGATGAGATGCTTTACTTGCAAATTAATAATGCAGATTTCCTTTATAAACACCAGTATTCACCCAAGCTAAGAGCTGAGATTTAGCGTCACCCTTCTATTTGTTCCAATACATACAAGAATGGGCTTAGAGAAGAGTTAATCTTAACAGATTTGGCAAAAGGAGATTAAAATCCACCCTCTAAGAAAATGTCCTGAAATGGTCCCATCTCACTTTATTAAGTATTTGTTGTTGGAGACAGGCACAGATTTAGCATTATCTTCACAGCACCCAAACACCATCTTTTTCCTGATTTTCAGCTCCTTTCTGCTTCCCTGCTGTTCTGGAAGGTGATTTCTTCAATTGCAGAAGTGATTTGCCTTCATTCAAAACTGCCTCCACTTACTGGGTTTGCAGCTTATTGTATCTAGTTCTGCATGGTGAATCAAAAACTCCTGCCTCAAAAAGTCATTAAAACCTCAAACTAAGGTGGGGAGGCAAAGATTCATTAATCATAAATCTTCATAATTCAGGAGTTTAAGAGCTGCAGCATCTCCTGAGTACCTCTTCAATTTTACAGCTTTTCTCCTGAAGGTTTGTACAAACATTAAAGAAAACTGCACAATTACCTGTATATCTTTTATTTCTTTCTGCAAGGTTCAGTGGTTCTACATTTTACAAACACTGTAAAGATGTCTCTGCAATTGCTGACAACTGCAGCAGCAGAATGAGCGTTTAGTGAAGACTGTTAGCAGTTGTTTTTCTTCTGTGACTATTACTTCACCTTTAGTACGCAACTCCCTGAAAGATCTCTCATTACCTATGTTTCTCTGCCTTGCCTCAGATTTTCTTCTAGGTTTTGCATTCACTTAGGCTAAGAACCCCTTTGCTCTTACTGAGGTGTTCAATATCCCTCAACTTCATACTGGGTTTCAGCCACCTACATGAAATATTTTCATAAAAGAGTTACTGTCTTCTGTCTTTCCCTTTTTCATCCAATAACTATAACCTGATCATCAGGATATGCATCCAGGGGTTTTTATTTCCTCTTACCTTATCAGGCCTTAGCCTGGATTTTTGCCTTTCCGCAAGTAACATCTCCAATATATTCTCACTTCACTATCTTCCACACTGGCATTCTTCAACATGTTTTAGAACTCCTATTCTGCTTCCTATTTCACTCTGGCTGTCATCTAGATAACCATGATTTTTTACTGTCTGTCTTGGCGCATTTGATGGATTCTCAGTACAGTTTCTGTCTCCTATATGTCCTTGATATCTTTAATTACTTATTTCTCTGTTTAATTTGCATTCTCTGAGACAGATTGTATTGTTGGCTACATCTGTATAAATCACAAGTACGTGAATGGAAATTAGCACATTTGTGCAGATGTAAAAGCAGTAGAAATGAGGGCAGAATATGGACTAAAGAATTAACACCTAATTATTTCTATACAAATGTAACTGATTGAGAGAAAATTATTAAATGGGTGGTGGTTGGGTCAAAGAGACTGTTTTCTGTTTTCTCCACACTTCAATTTGTGATCTCTCTCTCCTGGGTATGTTGCAACAGCATTTTCTACCACAAGTTACCTAGATTTTGAAGCAAAACTAGCTTTTCCCTTCTAAGCTAAACGTGTTTTACTTCAGAATGTACTTGTGACATACCCTGTGCTGTAAAAATTGGGAGTGTTCTTGAGCATCTGCAGCAACCCTTGTACACCAAACAGACTTCAGTTTCTGTTGTGTTTTGGGATTGTTTTGTATGTTTTCTTCTTCTACAAACTGTCTATAGGGGAAGCTGATGTACTGTAAGGTTGCATGGGAATGAACAACAGCTTATTGTGGGGATGTGTTCTCTGTGCTCACAAAACCTATACAGTTATTCTGATAAGAACAGCTGGATGGGCTTTCCTGAGGAATTAGCTGCGTGTATGCAGACAGGATTTCAATTCACTTGACAGATAGCCACAACTGAAATGTGCTTTGGGAAGTATTAGCAGAAACAGTAACAGCTCCTCTCTCAAAATATTCAAGTTTTGTTTCTCAAGCCCAGACATTAGGCCATCTGAGCAGCCATTAGTTGTGGAATGGTTTAAAGCTTATTTCAATCACTGCCTCTTGAGCGCAATTTTCCCTCTATAGTAACGATCCCACTCCCCACACCCAACTTGATTCAGGGATGAGCAAAAGTCTCAAAGTAAGATAAAGCTGTGTGTGAAGCATAACAGAACTCAAGCACAGGAGAACTGAAGTAGATTCAACTTGAAAACCACTTCAAAGAGAATGGAGAACCCACTTGGAAAAGCTATTTGCAAGCAGCTCACTTTCTCACACACTCAGGCCCGCTCGACAGCCAAGCTACAGCAAAGCAGTGAATCTCCAGCGCTTCAGTGCTGTGTATTCACATCTGTGCTCAAGAAAGGCTGCCAACATCAATATTGATAGTGCTGTCCAGTCCAAAATACACTATATATGTCACAGATCTGTGCCAGCTGAATCAGCCAATGCTGAATACGGGGCAAGTGCCAGAGCTCAATGGCAAGACTGTGAGAGGATTGTTAGTTTCTCTCAAATCTTTTCTACAAAAGAAAGACATTTTCTTTGACCGATACATGTTAGGGGGTAATGGGAAGTAATCTGGTTTTCAGGGGCAGTATTCTGGAGGAAAATCCACGGAATTGTTCATTTTATTACAAGCTGCCCATGTTGTGAAGTTTTTAAAAACCAAACAGAAAAAGGCACACAAAACCCCACACGCACACTCCTCAAACCCAGAGTTTTTAATATGCTCTATATGATATGTCTCGTTTCATTCAAACAAATTTTCAAACAATTAGATTTTTAAACAATTAAAAGAACTGTCTGGATGGCCGCACACAAAGAGTTGTGGTCAATGGCTCAATGCCCAGCACCAGTAACGAGTGGCATCTCCCAGGGACCAGTACTGGGACCGGTCTTGGTCAACATCTTTGTGGGTGACATGGACAGTGGGATTGAATGCGCCCTCAGAAAGTTTGCTGATGACACCAAGCTGTGTGGTTCTGTTGATACGCTGGAGGGAAGGAATGCCATCCAGAGGGACCTTGACACGCTTGTGAGGTGGGCTGATGCCAAACTGATGAAGTTTAACCATGCCAAGTGCAAGGTCCTACACCTGGGTTGGATGGTGTTCCATCCCTGGCGGTGTTCAAGGCCAGGCTGGACAGAGCCTTGGGTGCCATGGTTTAGTGGGAGGTGTCCCTGCCCGTGGCAGGGGGGTTGGAACTGGGTGATCTTAAGGTCCTTTCCAACCCTAACTATTAAAAAAAAAAAAAAAAAAAAAATCGCTCAACCCAACCCCCCAAAACCCAAACTTGGTGTTTCAAATAACAGAGGTAAGACAAATGCAAAATACATCAAAGGCAGATCTTTGGGAGAGTATGCAATTTCCATCTCAACTGTCTGTGCGTGTAAGAGAGGTAAGCAATGCCGCAATCTGTCCACTGGCATTTCTTACAGTCATAGTGAAAGGGAAACAGTGAGAAAGGTTCTTCAGTTGCACTCATGCTGTCCATTTAACACTACAGGATAGTAATGACATCACCAAAAGTGGAATCTGATCCATTTTTCTTATATAATAGTTGGGTTTAGATCAAATATGAATTGCAGAGGTTTAGCCTTTCCATTATGTAATTTAATTGCCATCTTCTGCCTCCTTTACACAGAATAAAGATAAATGCCTTTTGGCTTCTTATTTTGTATCCTTCAGACAGAGAAAGCATGGGTGAACATATTAAACACTAGAGCTGCTGTGTCCTGGTGAGAGTGAGGGAATCATTTGCTTTGTCTCTTCTGACCTGCTATGGAAAACTATAGCACATTAATCATTTCTGAGCCCAGCCCCAGTGTGAGGTGGAAGCAGAGTAATTTACTGCGTCTGCATTAGGTTTTTCCCTCATCAGGCTTTTATAGAGCTCAGTGGAAGAAACTAGTACCTATAAACTTAACACAAATGTATTTCTGTTGAGGCCATGTTGCTCTTACTCAAAAGTGGAAATTAATAAATAAGTCTCTCTTAAATAAGCATCCATCATATAACAAATCCCAAACTCATTCATGCCATAAATTGAATTAATTATAGTAGAGATATTTCTTCCCTAATACACAACAGATCTGTAAGCACTGAGAGCACAGTGATGTTCATAATCCAAATGCCTATCCAGATTAGCCAAAACAGACAGATTCATGGATATCATTAGCAGTGAAATGGATTAACCATATGCTGTTACTTTTAGAATAAACCCTCCATCTTTATTTATGATGCACTGTTCTTCCCAAAGCTGTATGAAGAGCCACGACTGTATTACAGTGACAGCATTTACTTCCTTGGGTGTTGGTGGTACCTTCTAGAACACAAGGACCAGGTTTGAAGACGCTGCAGGGCAGCACTGCACAGGGGAGGGAATGCCAGTACATTCCTCCTTATGGCCATAGGTGGGTCATGTTTCACAGCTGCTTGAACATGGAAAAAGCTGAAAAGATATCAGCCCCACCCTCTGTCATTATTTTTCCCTACATCATCTATTCCCTGTCTCAGCACAAGCACTTACGCAGCTAACTATGCGGTAACCTGGATCGGGAGCTCACTGATTCAAGTTTTGGGTGGATTCTCTTTCTCTCTGCCTCCTACTCCTATTAATCTTCCACTCCCCCACTGGATCTCCTTTGGAAATGCAAAGGACAGATGAAGCCCTGATGGTACCAAGCAGAGCAGTGCCAAGCTACTATAGGTACTTCCCAGGGCACAGAGGTGTTTGTCATTCGGTAGAGGGGAAGAACTAATAGGTGATCTCAGAGGCCTCTGCAAAACCACTGAAGAGGGGAAGAAGAGCCAAGAGAGGAATTCAACTCCCTCTCTATTTAATAGGATTCAAAACACACTGCACCTGCTTCTAAGAATGTTGTGTCCACTTGACTTGTGTATGAAAGGAAGAAGAGCAGGAGGTGGCCTCCAGTGCTCTTGAGTTTGGTAACAGAAGATTCATGAGCTCAGGCATGGGAACAGGCAATTGAATTCTCTGGCATCACGGGTAGAAATTTTTTTTCTTTGCTGAAAACTATGCCTTGACTGATAATGAATAATAGTTCACTATCACACAGAAAAATACATAATGCAGCACCCAGCATAGTATTTAACATACCTAAAGGGCTAAACTCATCTATTCAATCCACTTGTTCAAGTCTCATAAAGCATCTGTAAACAGTCACTTGCCTATGAATACAAGCAAACAACAGCTTTTACTATTGAGAACTGGCCAAAACATGCAGAAGACACCAAGGAAACTGATGCTCTATACTGCTCTCTAATTCCCTTTAACACATCATGAATTCACACACTGCCTAAGACATCCATATGTATTATTACTCTTGTCTACACATTTGACTCTACTCATGCCTTGGTGATGCAGAGAACATACTGAAGTGAACATCCAGGCCCTGGAAGATCTTACTGAACCTTTGGTTCTCACATTGCTCATTTTGTGGGTAGAAAATCCTGACAGTGCTTGCATATCCCAACTGTGGGATAGAGAGGTAAGTAATAAACCCAACAACTTTTCTAAGCGATACTTTTAAGTGCCTCAGTCTGGTTTCAGGTCACTTCTGGCTCAGATATCTTCTTTTTCACAGAAATTTCAAGGCTGTTTGCTTCAAATTATGCAAAAGCAAAAATCCCACAAACCCAACAGACGAGTGAAAGCACCATGCTCTAGAACTGCAAGTGGAAGGGAGGTCAGTGGCGGTCAACTTTGTCATCACACATCAAAAGATCTGCAACACACTCTGCTGAGGTATACATTAGCTTGTATCTCTCCAAAAACAGTGGAAATGGTGTGCTTGAAACCCACAGCACTGCAATGCCCATGCAATAGGTCTGGCTAAAAATGTAGCTGGGTCTGAAGACCCATCAGAATGGTAGCAAGTAGATGGACTAACAAATCACAGAGGAAAGACCTTGAAAGGAAGAAGGTGTGTGCCTCAGCCCGCTAAACAGAAGTAACCACAACAGTAAATACTTAGTGGGTTCAGAATGAGTTGAATCCTTGAATCCCTGCCACTTTCCATATTCACAGGCTTTTATTTTGCCTGGTGTTTACACATGGTTTGTTCAGTACTTGCTGAGAGAGAGCATGTAATGATGCTGTAAAGGGTCAGGGCCTCATTAGACTTGTCTAAAGTTACTGAAGATTCCAACTAGGTACACTGGAAAAGGGATCATCCCCCAAACCATATGGACAATTTTCATGCCAAGTTACAAACCTAGCAATGTTCCTGTTCATAAAAAATGCTTAGAGTATTTCCACAGAAGGAACTCTGCATATTCTACCGTCTCCTACAAATGAAAATCAGCTATCTTGAGAGGAACGGGGAAGAGAAGTTGGCAAGAGACCAAATGAAGTATTATTTAGCTGCTCAAGAAAGCTCTGAAGGCAGAGGGGTGGCTGAACTGGAAACAAATCATAGCTTCAACTCCAGGCACCTTCTTTGAAATCATAATCCAATTATTTCTCATAATTCAGGCTTTTCACAAACAGACAGGACAACTATTCCTGTACTTACATGAATGTTGTCTCACTCACTGATATCTTTCTGTACCAGGAGGCACCAGTGAATGCCACCATTAGGGCATCAATATTCCATCACTGACACCAGTGCAAATTCAGAAAAGGAACGACATTCAACTTCTCAAACACCATGGAAATAACGGCTTTCTTGTGGTATCCCTATTTACTACACCTTCCTTGGAGTATAACAGACTCACAGGACTTAATCACCAGCTCTAAACATGTTTTCTTTAATGCTGCTTCCCAACTTGCTTTAGCAAATTTCTGTTATTTAAAATGCTGAATGCAAGTGAAACAAATGCATGCATAAGCAAAAACAAACAATGCCACTTCCAGACATCAATACACACTGGCAAATACACAACTGTAATAATGGGCCCATTATATATTCCTAATGTTTCTCATTAATCAAATCTTGTTTGTATTAGAAGAAGGAAATAACTGTATCCAAATTAACTTGCCAATATGATAGCCATTAATAATAATAGAGAGTGAAGACTCATGGAATGCAATCATGTTACCAAAGTAATAGTAGTATAAAAATAAAACATGATATAGTTGATACAAGGAGTGAAACAAGGCGTTCTCAGCTGCATATATAAAGGGTACTTTGCAGGTTTTTGTTTCTCTAATTATAACTCCTTAGAACTGACGATATCTGTAGTCCGCTCAACAGCTCAGAGAGGCAGATACTCCACAGTGTCACAGTCTTCTTCTCCACTGGCTCATCTTTCAGCACATGGAGACAACCTGCTCCTGCACCTTTAAGATTTCCTTCTGGAACATTGTCCAGCCTTCCCAGACTCCTTCACCCTTCAGGACATCCTCTCAAGGGACTCTATCAACCAGGCTCCTGAGCAAGGCAAACTCTCATCCTCCAAAACCTAGGGTAGCAGTACCGCTGACTCCCTGCTTGCTTCTCAGAGAATCAGAAACTATCATTCAATGGTTGCTATGCCCAACAGGGCCTGCAGCCATCACATCACCCACAAGTCCTTCTCTGTTCACAAACAGGTCCAAGAGAGCACCTTTCCTAGTTGGCTCAGGAAGTTCTTCCACACATTGTAGGAACCTCCTAGACTGTTTCCTCTCTATTGTATTATATTTCCAGTGGATACCTGGTAAATTGGGAATCCCCTATGAGAGAACAAGGGCTGAGACTTTTCCTAGCTGCTTATAGAATATTTAGTCTGCCTCTTCACCCAGGTTGAGTGGTCTACAACATAAGATGCATTTCAGTTGGGTTATGGATCTCACCACCTTTTTTGGGGTACAAGCCCTAATTTTTGTATGACTAGCCTCAGATGCTTCTGTGGTTTCTAACACAGCAATAATCCTTGTGTAGAACATATGGAGCTAACTTTCATCCACAGCTTTCCTAAGGTAACAAGACAATACATAGCAGCAGAGAAACTAGGCATTTACTTTATGTAATTGGATTAAGAGTAGAAACAGACCCATCAGGTAGAAAAGAAATAATCGTTTTTCATAGCTACACTAAATTTCTAGTCTAGTTTCCTAAGGATACACTGTTTACAAATTCCTTCTGTGTTAGTGTTTGAGTACAGGTCTTTGCCACCAAGTTCTGAATACAGTGATCTTAAATCAGTGTGACAGAAGGGCAGGGCGCCTCAAAGATAACTACATCCCAACATGGGAGATGGATGAGAAAAGAGATTTTCTAACTGCCCCTAATAGAATACTAAGTGAGAGGCTGTGGTATGAGCACATATATTATTCATGTGCCTAAGGCACTATGAAAGCTGGAAATGCTTTCACATGGCACAAATCTGTGGGAAACAGAGCCTTGTTATTTTGCTGCTCAGAGAATATTTGCTCATTCCAACCTAATTATCAGTGGAAACACTGCAGACTTATCTGTATTTTCCAGTTCCACATGTGTGATTGTAAGATTTTGGCATTTGGCCTACAGCTGACAGGGGATGCAAGCAACATGAACAGCCTGATGCAATTGTAGGGCTATTCTCCACTCTGTGACCAATTAGTCCACTTGCTATGATTTAAAAACCAAACAAACCAGAAGACCAAAAAGCGGCAAGGTTCTAGCAAGCTTAGTTATCTTAAAAAATACAATTTACAAAGCATTTTGGGATCTAAGTCCAACTACTCACATGCCTTTCATTGGAGGCGATGCAGCATGTTCATAACACTTTCAAAACAGAAGATAATTTACTCTGTAGATCTCCCCTGAAGAAAACATGACTATCCCAGCTGGGAAAAAGACAATGTAAGTCTCCTGCATTACTCTGACACATGATAATCAATGTTTCATACCTACATGAAGGAATATACCAGAGGTCAATACTCGAAACAGCTGGTGAAGGATCTTGACCAACTGAAGCTAAGATTTCGCACAAGGCATAGGTATCACTTGGCAGGCCTGGTACTATTTGTCTGGCTTTCATTCGTACTGCCACAGTGGTAAGCAAGAAATGAGTGAGGAAAGTGATGGCACGGAAATACTGTATCAGTTCTAGACACTACGTATTAAGATGCTGCAGGCCTGACAGCATCAAAGATAAGCAGCGTCAAAACAGGTCAGAAAAATCATTTCTTTATAGGAATCGAAGATGTGATTTAAAAGTTGTTTTAGTTTGGGTACATGAGCTGAATTCTTGTTAGCGATCTGTCAAGAAGCCACGTTGCTTAGGAATTCTTGAAGGCAGAAGAAACTATAAGCATGTTTTCATTGTTTGGGGCTTTTTTAATGCTATAAAATTTAAAAAGGAGACATTTCAAAGCAGCCACTAAAGGATGGATTTTGCCACCTTTTCACATTCCAGAACTACTCAAAAAGTAAAATGTGATTAGCACTGTGTAATGGCAAAAGTAAGGCAAAGATAAAAACTAGCGGAGCAAAATTCCAGTACAAAAATCCAACAAAAACCCCAAAGAAACAAAACAAAACTACATTATGATGTTTACGCCAATAACTAAGACTGAAGGAGTCTGCAGCTTTTCTGTTTGCTACAGCAGCTGAGCCAAGCAAAGATATGAGAATACTCAGTTCAGGTCAGCACACAAGTGCATCTTTATTCCCACTCACAATTAAAGGCATTCTCTGACAGGTTGTAGCCCCCTGCTGCACCTTGGAATTAAGTGTTTATTTGCCTGCTGAAAACTTTCCGGTTTGCATAAGATACTTAAATATTGATTTATCCAAAAGGCCAGACAGATAACTCTTCTATTGCCAGCTGGATAGAAAAGTTGGAAGAGAGCCCAAACAGACCCTAACACAGGCCTCCATTAATATGAAATGTAACACTATTAACCAAGGAGTCAGAGAACACATAGCATAAAATACATCGCTAAATATCTCACTGTCTAGGGATATGAAGGTTAAACCTCTAAATAGGAGAAAGATTTTAGCAGGGCACGTCACATCTTTGATTAAGTGCATTCTGTGCTTTGAAAGAGCAGCCCTCCTGAAACTGCGCACTCTTACTGGAAGGAATACAAACACACACTTGCTAAACAGAACATTTGCCCAAAACACAGCGCAGAAAGATGCAGCTCTATGATTACCAGAGCAGAGAAATGCCACAGTTTGCTATTCCTCTGTGCAGCTTACAGAGAATGGAAGTAAAACTGTGATGTAACAAGCGAGTCCAAGTTATGCCTGGAGACATGAAAACACCTCCACTAAGCCTTCAGTACAGAGTCCATGTTAAGTACACAAGCCATGGCAACAATGCTCCTCACAATGCAATGTTTCTTGTGCTTTTAGTCAAATAAAACCTGCTTAAAAATATCGGTTCTGACATTATAGCCAAAACCTCATCTCTAGTGACAGCAGGCCAGCTGAGGTCATTTCAAGCTGCAGATCTCATTATTTTAACATGGACTATCTTCTGATCAAAAATACCTCAGTGCATACGCTTGAATCCTAGATATAACATGAACAAGTTAATAACTATGTTGTCTGAAATACCTAAACCAAAGGTTTACTGTAAATTTCACTTGCTGCTGTGCGTTTATACAAAACAAACAATAACTGCTGAGGGCCAAGTAAGGGTGATTACCACTACGCTAAAGCTTCCTAATGTTCTTGTTTGGTCAGGAACATAGGTCCCTTTCCTGGTGGCCTGAAGATCTTCAGAATTATATCTCCTTCAGGATGTATAAATTTACTTATTACACTCCTAAATCATAATCTTTTCCCAAAGCATTGACCATGTGGACAGGGGCTCCACACATTAGGTCATGTAACAGCCAGACACAAATGGTTTATTTCCCATTCTGTGCTGGGTTATGTGGATAGAAGTACTCCCGTATGAATAGTGGCTCATGAGGGCACCCACTCTACATTTTCTTGGTCTTTCTTAAAAATATGACTGTGTTCTCTTACAGAGGGTTGAGATTTATGGCCTTTCCTGTCCACTCTTTTTGCTTCGATCAATTTTGAATTATACAGCAAGAAAGCTCCAAGAGAACAACTTATAACAAAGTCAGATGAAACTGCAGTAACAGGTTTGAGCTCCTTGTAGCAAAGCATACAAAGGAATGCTGCACCCTCTTCCTGGATGCCTCCGGAATTCAAACACTGATATAGAGCACCTTAACCCAGCTCTGCTGCTGGAGATCCTTTTGAGGAGCTTTAAAATGAAATGCAAGTTGTAATGATTTAAACTAATGACTTTTAATCCTGTGAAATGGGATTAAACAGTAGATCAGACTTTCCCCATCAGGAATTATACCTGGGGACCTCAGGCCCTCTCTGCTGCTCCGATTGCAGACTGCCTTACTGAGCGCTTGTCCCTGGTAGCTGCAGACTGAGCCTTTTTGCATAGTGCATTTCTTGCCTACTTTGGATCTCCTCTTGGACTAAATGCGAAGGTCAGCTCCAACACAATGTCATTTCTGGGGTCCAGCCTTTTATAGTCCTATGATAAAGGGTCTGGCCCTTTCTCTGGAATACCACAGGACCAAAAGCTTGGCCATTTTATTTAAATGATTTTAGAAGAAAAAAATAATATATATATTATGTTTCTATTAGGAAAAATGCAAAATGAGAAGTCTCACCACCTTGAACTGCTTTCCAAAAAGACCTTCTACTATGTGTTCAGTATATTCCCTGAGGGTATCGCTGTCCTGCAGAGGATACAATTATTGGAGAGAGGGAAGTAACACGTCCCTCCAGAGCTCCCCACAGAATTTCACCCTGTAGTTTCCCTTCTCTAAGACTTTCCCATGACAAATTATTTTGCAGCCTAAAGCACAATCCTGCCAGCTTTGAGCCCACTTTTATTGATAAACCCCTCTTCTCCCAGATAATAAAACTCAATCCTGTATATAACTTTGCTTAAGTGGACTGAGATTTCACCTGAACAATTTATCATCCTTCAACAGAAGGCAACACCAATCTTATCAGCATGGTTTGGGTGCCAAGAGTTCAATTAGAATAGTTTGTAGCAGGCTGTCTTATTGAAGCTGGGGGACCCGAGGTCAGCACTGATTGCGTATTTATTGATGTGGGTCTTTTCTTGACAGTTGTTTAGAGAAACACAAAAATAAACAGAAAGAACTACACAGAGAAAACAGCTTCAGAGAGAAGCCCATAACAGTGCTGCAAAATAAGCAATTCTTGATTATACCTCATCCCCTCTAATGAATGATGTTGCTGTTGGGGGTTAGAATCTCTCTCACAAATGGAGTCAAGATGACCAAATTTTACATGTAGCTCAGATTAGATTTAGGGAATGCACTTCCTTTGTTATCTTAAAGCTTCAAAACTATTAAAAGTTACAAACGTTAGCAGATTCCAATACCAGAAGGATTGCTTTAACATTGTACTGCTTTAATATTAATAGCGCTGCAAAACTAATCCTAAGAAAGTTCTTTCGGCAGTTTTCTTAATTCTGTCTAATGTGGGGTTTTTTACACGTAAGGGATAAGAATGCACTTACAGCTCTTGTGAATTTCAATATAGTGATCTGTTCAGAAGTCCCAATGTGACAATGCAACACAGATTACAAACGCTCTGTGCTTCTAAAGCAATTCTATATTTAAGAAAAACTTCAACATCTCATTGACAAAAAACCCCAAACCAACCCATCCCCAAAAAGCCCTCCTATCAAAAGGAAAGACATTTTTGTTTTATGGTCTAAGAAATCATCTTATAATAGGAAACATTTTTACACAGACATCTCATGAAATACAGGGAACAAAGATAAGGAGCAAAGCTATAGATTTGTTTTAAGATATCCATTCTGGAAACTGCGGGTTTACCATTGCCTTAAAGGAGGTCAAGATTTCAGCGTGAACAACTATGCAAGAAACCTTTCAATACACTATGATTTTCTAATTGATAACCCAAGGAAAACAGAATGGCCTCAGAATATGTTTTTCTTAAGCTCCAAAACTGTTCTCTGAAACCAAATGCTGTTCTCAATGTGTTTCCTGATCACTCTTTCTTCTCAGCACCTTTTCCCTGAGTCAACTATTTCTAATGACAAAAATCAAAGCTCAAAATCCTGCCTGAATCAACATCACTTGGAGAGAACACATATAAATGAATATTGGATAAACTGCAGTTAGTACGTAACAGGTTATCAATGTACTCAGGATACATATAAGCATTCTAACTCCAAAAAATCTATTTGCCAATTAAAACTATAACAACGAATGGAAGCCTATTCCACCATAAGCACAGCAGTAGAGGGATACGTAATAACCAGTTATGCATATAACAAGGTAGTTTATTCATTTATAAGAAAGAAGCTATTCCAGTAATTGTTACATAAATCCTACTACAAGTTTGTCTACATCTAGTCAAAGAATTACACATTCTAAAGTGATTACACTTGAGTGAAACCACATTCCTAACCCTTAACCCCAGTGTCCGAGTACTTCTGGTGGATTTTTTTGATAATGGATACTTGGAAGCTATAATGTCTTTAGCTTTAAATTATTTGAGTGGACAATTAATTACCTGCTGCTCCCACAATGTGAGGATGCATCAACATTCAATACCGGTGTTTTGTGAAGGACAATAGAGCAGATAATGTTTAAATCTTTCTTAAAAGCAAATAACTCTGACTCGGCTAATTGTTAAGAGCAGTGATTTCAATTTAATTGAATGGAAATAAAGCAGTTAAGCATTTAAGACTTCAATAACCTTCCCAAAAATCAATGTTTCTTTTAAACTAGCTTTGTAGGCAGACCTCAGATCTCACAGCTTTAAGGAAAATAAAAATGAATAAGATTACAATACTTCATTATTTTCCTTTTTACACAAGTTCCCTAAAAATCCATGCCTGAAAAATTGTTTAAAAAGATTATTATTTTTTTTTCAAAACTTTCTAAATAAACTAAAAAAACCCAAATAAAAAAAGAAGGATCAATATTTTGCTGGGGACCAGTCTGCATGGAATGATTACTGCTTGCATGCATATGTGTGGCTGTCAAAGAATGACCGATTGCCCACATGTCTGATGGTCAAGATCAATAGTTTCTTTAAAAGGAGACAGACTCGTGGAAGGTATTGGATCCAAAGAGTTTATTGGTTTGTGCTCATCCTTTTGTTTAATGGCAGCTTTCAGAGTCACCTCGACCATTATTCTTTAAGTTCACTTTCAAGTAAGTTGCTCATCACATGGCCTTTTAAAAATACAGTTCAAAAGCACTATCTCCCTCTCCCATAGCTTTTAAAATATGGGCCATGTTACATATGTCAGCATTGGAAAATGGCACTTAAATCAGTTACCCTATAAGGAAACTTTCCAATTTACTTTCAGCCTCTGAAGCTTTACCTCTGGACTTAGCTACTTGTTGGAAATGTGTTATATTTATGGTGTTAACTTTTGTCAAAAGAGCTGGTAATCTATTGCCGTCCAGGTAAACATCCCAATATCTGTGGGCTCATCTCAAAGTTGGGCCAAACTTCAGTTTACTACAGTGGTCTGGAAAACCATATTCTTCTATTGTTATTTGATCATAATTAAAACAGTCATCAAGTGCAGTCGGTAGCCTTCATTGCTCCATAGTTCATGCAGTAATGAAACACAGATTGACTTAATTCATAATTGCTTCATAGCTGTATTTTCTAGCTTCTGGCCAAGACAGTTATTCTCTTTACAACATCCTCAGTGCCTGCCTGTCCCCTTATTCCCACCTCCAGTTTTGTAGGGAACCTGGTTCTGCTATAGTAGACTGGGCTGAATTCTGGTCTCAGTTACTCTGGTGACACAGCAAAGTGCAGAGGGCAGCCTCCTGCACCCATCATATCAACACACACACAAGGGAAGCCTACAACACCAGTATGGAACTGAGTCAATGATGCCAGAGCCTGCCTCAGGCTTAGGTGCAAGCACATCACGCTCCTCACTGCAATATGATCTTTTCTGTGTGCATCAGCTGCCAAAACTAGTAAAACCTTTAAGTGGCTTCTTGACAAGCTTATTTCACATTTATAATCATGTCTCAAATGTAGAATACACAACCATCATTAAAACAAAGCCAGGATTAAATATAGCGTCAGAGGCTTGTCAAAGATTTTTAGCTGTAAAGATTCAGCTTCATGACTTGAAACCATGGTGACTGCATGATAGACAAGCTTGTATTCTCTTGCTAGGAGAGAAATGGGTAGATTCAAGACTCACAGTACCTTACTTCAGTTTATGTTTATTCATTAGTTGTGGAAGCGGTAGCAAGAAAAGCAGAGAACATCTTGCAACTCAAAAAAGCTTGAGAAAAAGCAGCAGCAATTCTTAGACAGAATTTCTTTCTCCTTATCTGCTTCGGAACCATGCATACCTCCCGTTGGCACCGTGCTGTACTCTCTGCATCAATCACTGCTCTGAAATTGCTGCTTTCTCCACCCAGTTATTTGTTTCACGCAACACCAAGAACTACCTCTGTGGTAAAGCCATGCCACTAGGTCAGGAAAGTGAAATGCCCACTTTTTGGATCACTGTTTCACACAACAAGCAGCAAAATACCATTATGGAAGCTGCAGCATGCAGGCATGCTGTATGTACTGCTCTGAGCAAGGAAGGCACATAGCAGACTTGACACTAGCTATTCGAACACTGCTTGCAAGTTTCCCTCACTGTCTATGGAGAAATAGAGAGTATACATGTAGTTGAGAAGCTATTATTAAAGCTCCAAATTCCAGGAAAACTACCCTGTTACCGTATGTATCCTTATGAGCTCCTTCCCCAACATGTCCTATTTTCACTGATGCATTCCCCTCCACATTCAGCATCCCATCTAGTTATTCCTTCTCAATGGTACTGCAGTGTGAATCGATAAGTTCTGCAGAACAAGTTTAGCTCTTTGGATGCCAGACAAAACATCGTGTCTTTTTGCACTTCAGAAGATTTAGAATCTGATTCTATACTAAAGCCTAAGTAAAGCCATCAAATTTAATGGTATGTGTTATTACATGGGTATTACATTATATCTATTATAGAGATCAGAATGCTGGCTTTACCCTGCTCACGTCATCAGGATATCAACTATTTTCCTTATGCCAAGTGAATACCACAGATTAGGCTAAATTCCTCACTCGAGCTATGTTTACTTTGTCACTTTAATTTGCCATGAATCTTTATTGCCATAGAAATAGTAAACAGGGACTTTCATATCTGTATCAGCCTGAAAACTCATCTCTCTTTCAGTTAGCCTGGTTCTGTTTCCAGATCTGACTTCCCACACTGCCATAGAGCACTGGGAGCAGCACAGGGAAGGAATGAATCCTTTCAGTGCCAAGTAGAGATGTTTTATACTATTTTTCAGAATAAAACAACCAGGTAACCATAGCTGCAGCTTCACTGGTATGAATTACCAATCTGTTAACACCCAAGTGGAAATACTACTTCCACTGTAGGCACACTCTAACAATCAGAAGCAAATGAGTTAGCACTTCTTAAGGCAGGTATCACCTCAAGATGAATAATGGATAAGTAGACTACTTGTGGATTCCTACTGTATACCCAAAAAGCAATGTGGGATTCATTTGCTTGCCTTCTATTGCAGAGCTGGCCACAGGTGAGGTTAGGGCACAGTATCTGCATAGAAAAATAAACAGACATATCTTACTTCGCCATAGTTTGTATTTCTATAACCCCAGCATATTATCAGCACTAGTAGTAAAAGTCAAATAAATTGCCATTCATGCAAATACTCAGCACAGCAATAGCATTTTCCCTGTGTGAATTTTAGAAGGTTTTATTGATATAGAATCATATGGGTTTATGCAAATTAATTACGGCTCAGAGTAAAAGTAATACACAAAATAAAGGATGTACCAATTCCAGAGGTTAGATTTTAATACGAAAACCTCATTTCAGTGTTATTCACCTTCCTTTACTAACACTCCATTTGGCAAGAAAGTGATGCCAATATTCAGAGCTTTTTCTTTTGTCATCATTTTTATCACAATCCCATGAGAAATTTAACAACGATGTTACTATACTAATTTCTTCACTTTTTTTTGCATATGTATTTTGTGTATATTTCATCAATATGAATAAGCAGCCAGTCCTTGGAGAAATAAGTGCTTTGAGTGCTTTAGCTTCTTCAAAGTGAGTTAGACTAGCTTGGTAGTCCATCACTGTGTTACTCTAAGTGGCATATTGGCACCACTGTCAGGTGCCCTTCCTGTGTCTGGAACAAATGTCTCTCCCATCAGATAAAAGCAGTTCATTTTAACATAGTGGAAATACGCAGTGTTTATTAAAGTAGTGTCAAATATGCTCCCTCAACTGCCAGAGAACAGTTTCATCATCTGAGTGCCAAATACTGCTAACAGCTGCAAGGGAAAGCTACTCAGATGTTCCCTAAGGAATGCATCTTCTAGCAGCCTGTCCACTCTTGTTATGAAAACTGTTCCAGATATTTATACAGAGGACCTGGCTTTTTCCAAAGAAACAGGCAAAGAAAAGGACAGGTAAATAACGGGAAGGCAGACAATGGGTTCTGGAAACTACCTGCTATCTACTTCTGTGACATTTTCACAGTAAAATATTTCAGATGAAATATGCTAAATATATATTTTTATATAATTTCTTCTTGTTCCTTTTTAATGACCTCAGAGAGCTTTGTTGCCTGTTCTGTTCTCTCAGTTTCTTGCCACTCATTTCCTTCCCACTTTGCCTCCTGCACCCCCAAAGGGCAGGTGTGGGTGGCAAAAATGAAAGCTGTCATTTCTCCGAGTCTTATTTACTGTGGAGTAGAATTTTGTTATAATTATAGTTAGTGAATTTCTAGCATGAGAAGAACCAAGAACAGCACACAAGATCAAGTACAATGCTTGCAGATATATCAAAGGAACAAATGTTTCCTGACCACATAAGTTAGTCCCTCTCAGTTCAGCACAAGGTCTAGAGACTTTCATTACTAGAGGAAGAATCAGCCCCAGCTATGAGGAAAATGTAGAATTTGGTTCTATACTGGAGAAACTGCATATCAGAAGAAAACAGTCTGATAAAAAACTGTTCATTCCTATTCCACGCTCTTTAGTGTATAAGGAAGCAATCATGAGAACAGCAGTAGTTTCTAGACAGGAGCAAAAGCTGTGGCAAGAGGGAGAAGGAATCTCTCTGAGGGCACAGAAATAACTGGGGAGTTGCTTCATGAGTACCTAAGGGAACTACTACTAATACTAAGGTTCTCTATGCCTGTATCCTTTTTTTTCATCCAGAACCCCAGGTAAGGTCTGGGATAGCCCGGTAACCTTCTATTTGTTCTTAAGGCAAAAAAAAGCATTAACAGTCTTTTATAATTGCAGGAGAAGACTTAATCCAACAGGGTTTTTTTTGGAAAGACTGAAGGAAAGAACAGGTTTCAATAAGAATGAGACTTAAAAATCATCCCCCCAGTAAGACTGATGAATTCTAAACTAAGTAAAGAGCGAAGTAATCTGGTACCATAACAATCACTTCTAGCTTTTTTCACCTACATCTTATTTCAGTCAGGTAACAGTTGAAATCAGTGCAGGCAACCAATATTAATTTCATGTCTGTATAACATCCTGTAACAGCAAAGAGTCTTCCTCTTTCACATTTAATTGAACATATATAGTGACTGATTATTTTCTTTGTCAAATGTTGGTTTTCAAACTCCCAAACCAGTTGCATATACAGAATGACTGCATTAGAAATTTGTTTTCATCAGGCCAGATTTGTAAAATGAATTTTAGGTGCTGAGATACATTTAATTTAGTATAATTCCAAAAGAGAGCATCACTGCCAAATCTGCATCAATTTCTCAAAGAAAACTGAATTCATGAGCTTGAGTTAATAAACAGGAAGGGAACTGGTGACAGACGGAGGGAGCTTCGTGCTAACAGAAGACAGCATGTCAAGAACTCAGCAAACCTCAGCTGACTGTAGCTGCAGCAGTGCTATGTATTCCAACTCTTTATAGGAACTGGAGGGCAAATGGTTATATCTAGACAAATAAGGAAACCAAGGTGCAAAACTGAGAATGTATTTCACAAGGTCACCCAGCAGGCCAGCACAGTTGAGAAAACAGCCCACATATCCTGGTCCTGTCCCCCCATTAGGCTGTCTACCTAGAATATGCATCTTGCACAAAAGCATCCTCTTCACTCTCTGCCTCCTATAATTTTGTTTAACGACCTGCAACAGTTACAGCATATGTAATTCTCTCTAATATTTACAGCCCCTGGTTAAAACAATTGCAACCTATTAAAGTGTGTTATGACCTCACAAAAAATAAGCTTGTGCAAAAAACCTCCTCAGCTTAGTAACCCTAAATCTTAACAAGGAAATGTAATTGTCTGTGGTAGATTTCCATCTCTTCAAAGCATAAAACAGCCAAACATCAGACAACTATATTTCAGAATGTAGACAAACCAAGATGGAGTAAGGCTCCTGCAGCATGAATAAGATAAGGGTCAGGGACCCCAGGCACAATGCTGGAGCTGAAACACAGAGAACAGAAGCCAGCCACAGAACACACAGCATGTATGTGATGCAGCAGCCTTGCAAGCATCCAAATAACCTAAGTAATAATATTACTACACAGTACAAGCTCAGTATGAAACACTCAACATTGTGAATCCACTTCCTGTGTACAACCCTAACAATAAAGCTAAATTGTGAAGGAACTTAAAAGTTAACAAATCCAGTGTTGTGCAAATTAAGATATTCAAGAACTGCAGAAACAGGGCAAAAAGTGTGAGTTACTCCCACTTTCTTATTTTCCACTTTTATCTAAGTGAACAAGGCTGTTTATACCAGCCCACTATGAGATCACAGGAGCAAAGACAAAGCAAAACAGTAAAAGAGCCATGATCCAAGACATCTAAGCCTTAACATTTAAGCCAGCCTACTCCTGAACATTAATGAACAGCCAGCACAGATGGGGAGAACTGTTCTGACATGTTGACTGGACAGCTCACCACTAAAGAAGGGGGCAGATACATACAAAGTCTGCAGCATTTCAAAGGACAGCACCGGATCATGTGCACTATGAGAGTGTAGGAATAGCCAGAACATCCCATCTTGAGGGAAAACGAACACCCACAGTTTGCTGGGAATACAGTATATGCACAAGAAAAGGTAACACCCATGGGTTGGGAGAAAAGAGACTTTCTCTTGACTTCACAAAGTCGTGTGGTTAACACCCCAGCAGTGCCTCCTTTTTCACTCCTTCAGAAACTTGTCATCATTAGTTTCTAGCCATAAGGATTTGAATCTGATTACCCTGAAAATCATGAAGGACAATGCACTGCATGGTTCAGTGAACACAATTCAATGAAGGACCATTTAATACGCCCCTATATGTGACGATGTTTTAGAAGCAGAACTTTAGTCACTGCAGAAGATGGGTAAACCAGAAACCATGTAAGTCAGAGCAGGCCCATTTACACTGCAATTATGGAGATATACCTAACCTTGAAATGCTAAGCGCATTATTCTGCATTCCTTCTACTTCACTTCCTTCCCACTGCCACCACTGCATCTTACTGTACTTTTAATCTGACAGTATTTTTGGGCTTATTTTTTCAATGTGTATTGGCTAGATGTATCACAGATGGCTCTCAATTTGTTATCTTCTGTATGGTTTTAACTTCTCAGTCCCTGCTGATTATGTTCCCAGCTTTAGTTGTATATGCAGCTTCTTCTGCTCAGTGCTGTCTGTACACTCCATTGATACGCTCTTTACCTATTTGTTGGTCCTTTACTAAAGTAATCTGGGTTTCCTCTTGTTCTCTGAAGCTCCCCACACCAACTTCTGCACTCCACCTTCAAGAAACTTGCGTCTTGCCCAGCCTAATTTAATAGATTTTCCTAATGAGAGATGGAAAAATCCCAAATAAGATACTTCAGTGACATTTATCTGTCTTCCAAATGATGAATTCCTAACGCACTTACCACGTAATATTGAGGCTCCAACTACAAGGATGAGAAAAAAACAACTTTGTTGCTAATTTAGGGCTCTGCTCTCTGTCCTGGTTACCAGCCACATATACACAAACCTAGTCTTAGATGTGTTTATACAAGGAAGGACACTTTGCCTGGCTACTTTATAAGCTCCCTTCTTGCAGGAAGGTCAGGGTATGAAGAAGAGCTTCCCGCTATGCTCTTAGCTTAATTACAGAGAGTGAAGAATAAGTTGATGGATGACCTTCTCATGAGATCATTCATCGCTTGGCGTCCATGAGCTTCATAAAGCATGTGGAAAAACTGTAGCAATTCATAAAAGGAGGGACTTAAGACTTTTGTGAAAGACAAAACCAGTTTTAAACTGCAAAACCTCATGACAGCACTTGAGAACTTTCAAATCTGCTTTTATTCTTAAAGGTCCAAAGGCATTTTTTTCCATCACTTTGTTATTTTCTTCCTTTTACATTTCCAATTAGTAACTAAACTGTTTTCATTTCCCCTAAAAGCCTGTTCTTTCACTCAAACCAAATGCAGCTGTCTGCATGGCAAACACAACCATATTGAATGGATCAACACAACCCAGTGGGCTGCAGAGGCAAGTTTACATGGATTTGCCTTAGAGTAGTACTTCCACTGAAAAAGGTACTTATGGAACTGAACAAACCCTTCACCCCAACAAGTCAGATCAAGGACTCCAGGCAGACATGCTATATCCAAGCTGATACTTTAATGACTGGCCGGCTCTCATCTGTCTGCCTCAATACAGTTTGGATATGAAATCCCATCCTGTTAACTGATAAGAGCTCTGTGGAAACAGACACCTTCCTGCAAAACAGACTTTGCTTTGAATGAACTCGTACTTTTCAAGAAGGAAATGTTACAAAACCCCAAACTACTCGGGTAAAGTTTGGAAAGGCAGCTATTCATAAGAGGATGTAAACCCTGGTATTTTTTCCTCCTAATTTTCTGAAGCCCTCAGCTTATTCCATCATTAGAAAAAGGTAACGCAATTTGTCATTTAATCACTTGGAGTCATTCTTCCATGTAAGCCTTTTCTATTTATATATACATCAAATTTTGATGGCAAAAAATCTTACAGTAGATTTGAGCTGTTAGCAAAAATCAGGAATAATACTGTATGCTGACCCAAATGAAAAATAACCCCAAGTTAAAATCCATAATAAAATATGTTTCATTTAATACACTTCTACCTGCCATACAGATAAAAGAAATATGTAACCTAATGGGTCAAACTCTCACAAAACTCTCTTTCTCTTGTACAAACTGTGCTCTTCAGATGAGAATGACTCTCTCCCCTGATGGTTTTTCAACTTCAACATACATTCGTTTTTTCTTCCCTACAGTATATTTTTATGTTGCAGCTAATTTTACCTGCAAGTGATGAAAAGGGTTTCCTTCCATTTGCTTTCTATATACAGCCACCAATCAGAACGTGATATGCTTTTGCAGATCTTTTTCAAGAGAATTTGCTAGGGTAGATTAGGCACTTGAAACAGATTTTTTTCCTGCATCTCCTGCCGCATATCTAGCTACCCTGAAGTCCAATTTAATAGGCACTCAGTGATACCATTAAATGACCATAAATCCCACAGTATAGGAAAATATAGGATGGCTTTTTCAGGTATCATTTCTGGAACTGAAGCCTGAAAAAATTCTCTCACAAGCCAGTTGGTGTCAAAGGAAGGGTACTGAAACTGAACTCACTAGGGAGTCTTTCATGTGAGGTATAAATGAGAAATACTTGTTGGGGAAATTCTGTTTAAAATGATCAGCCTTATTATCAGGGGAGCATATAACTTGATAGGAAAACAGCACACTAGATCCATTTCAGAAAGATGCACTTTCTACACTCTTTCTCAGCCACATCAGGACTTGAGATGCAAAGGAGAACGTATGAGGCCACATAACCTGAAACTCTCCAACAATGTTGGAGGAACAGGAGAAAAACGACAAGAACTAAACAGATCAAATTAAGTACATGTAGGTGGATTGCATTAACACTTTCTGACATATCAATAGGTTCTACTTTTTGATGGTGGTGGTATTTTTTATTCTATAAAAACCCTGAATAGCATGACTGGCTTGTAGGTGTAAGAGTTTAAAACAGCTGAAACAGGAGCTGAAAAGCAAGTCAGGCTTTCACGGGGGCCAAGGGGAACTATTCTGTTGAAAATGCTGGGCATCTCATTCCCTCCTCATAGTTTTCAATCTGAGGACACATTTCCACATGAACAGGCTTCCCAAGAGCACCATCACACCCAAACTTGTATTGAAACATTAATGGGAAAGAAAAACCAAAGACCAACAACAAACACCTACCTACTCTACAGCAAATGTAAATTATATGTCCCAGTAAGCAATAACCCAGCACACAGGATAGCTTAAGATGCACTGATCTTCACAACCAAGTGTTAGCTGTCTACACTGCTTTATAATGTTTATTACTTTAAAAATGTAGCTTTCCCTGCCTACTTCCCCAAGAAAAAAGGATCAAGAAAATAGCATCTGCCATTTTGTCACTGATTCTCTTTAAGAAACTCTGCACTTTATTAATCTCTGTCAAGCATTTGGAAGCAGACATTCATACATCCCAACAATTGAATCCAACTCCATAGGCAGTGCCAATTCTTCTCCAACACCAGGGTGACATGCTGCACTGCTCATAGGTCATCTAATCAGAAGTGAAATTAAGAACTGCCAGACCTATTAAAATTTAAGCTATCCACCTGAATGAAATGTGCTGCACACACCATGGGGAATTGGGATACTAAATATGCACTGCAACATTTAGAAGCCTGACTTGAAACTCATTTCAACTTAAAGGTTTCCATTTTAATGAACTTGTTTCTGTTTACACAGCCGCATTTTGCTTTGCCATCACAGCACAGCATGGGAAAGCACAGCAGTATAAGCAAACAGAGATCAGTAGTCATGCAAATTAATGTAAGAATAGAGAAAATATATATATTGCCCTTATATATGCATACAGCTCCAGCGGCTTTTTCTGCTGGAGTGAGGGTTTAAGTCAATGGGTATTTTGAACTTAAAGGACAGAAGGTGGGTCAGAGTCATAGCTGGATAAATATTCACAACCAGAAATTAACTCTGATCTCCTCATTCTTCATGGAGCATCCAGGGAAGACACAGTTTTGCTAACAGAGGGCATAAGAGGCCTGTAGCAAGAAAACCCAGCACCTGAAGCACTGCTGACTCCATCTGAACTGTATGTTATCATGAAGAGCCCAAAAGCCTTCTCAGTGGCTCTGAGAAACCCACTGGCAGCTATGGTCTGCAGTGAGAAAAGAAACAGGCCTAAAAATGGAGGCAAATGAACTTACAGTATGCATTTTTCTTTGTAGCTCTCCTGCCTCAGCACAGCCAAAGGTCAATCGCTTCAGCAGACAAAGATTAAAAGCAGAAGCTTCAGTCTTTTCAATAGCCTTAGTGAATGATTTTGCTTGAGAGCAATCTCTGATGCTAGGAGAGGATTTAAATGCAGCTGTGCTGGCAGCTACAGATTCTCTCCTTAACCTGATTCTTCTTCTTTTTTTTTCTTTATTAGTTGTTCTTTATCTGTTTATTGGCCCAGGGAGTACAGGTTGGAATTGAATAAGAAACCCAAGGGAGTTTCAGTCTCAGTCAATGCTATTTTCCTCTCTATAGAGGCCAAGCACAAATCCAATTGCTCTCCAGAGTTCCTTAAGACCTCATCCACCTATGAAACCATATTCACCATCTTCATCCCTACATTCTTCTCACCTAACACACTGGTCCTTCAAGTCCTACAGCCTATGCTTTTTTTTCCCCAAAAAACTTAATGAGACTCATTAAGAAATGTCAGTAACGTCTTTTTTAAAGTGCAGCAAAACATATAGAAACAGCTTTGTACGTAAACGTCACATTTAGCGTGCATAACAAAAGGACGCAGGGAATACAATTAATAGGCAATTAAGCAGTAGAAGGAAATTTAAGTGAACCAAAAGCCATATTAAGTTGTTCACGGACCCTGAATTCTTCAATGGGCCTTTGGAATTGATCCAGGAATGGAAGCTGGGGAATTAACAGGATCATGGAAACAGTCAGTAAATGAACAGCACTGAAGAAAACTCATGCTGACTTTGGAAATGGAAAAAAACAGATACTGTGCCCTCTCAAGAAACCCCATAACACGTGAAAGCTTTCTTACCTGCGGACTGCATAAGACTAATGCAGAGCAGTATCTTTATATTCATGTAAATAAGACAAGAGCTGAACCCCTGAAACACAGGTATGCTCTTACCTTCCATGACACTGCAAGAAGCAGAGAAAAAGGGACAAGCACATTGCCTATCATCATTCTGCTGCTGGAGAGACCTCTTCATAATATGCTTTATCTAAGCACCACCTACACTTCAGTTGCACAAAACCCATCCATCCAGCTTAGATTAGAATTCCCATGGAAGACTTTGCTGATTAAGCTCAAACAAACTCCAGGGCAATTAATCTACATACTAAAAGCTTTAGGCCTTTGCTAGGGCAATCAGGCATACTGATGTTTTAGCTACTCCAAACAAGCATGAACCCCCTAACATCATTTTGACATTGGAGACAGACTGTAGGTAATATCACTGCCTGTTCTTGTAAATGATGATTTTAGCTGGCCACAGACTTTTTTCTCCCCATCACATTTTGACTTCACACACAATTCTGGATGTAGCCTTCCATCATTGGCAGATTTGTCAGGAGGTCTCCAAGCCTGGTCCTGCACTGCTGCTATGCTGTGACTGCCTGGAACATATGGGCTAATGCAAATACCACAGGATTTGGTTCTGTGACATCTGTAACTGCCTTTTCTTCAGCAACTGGGTATTCCCTCCTTGCTCTCTTCAAATGTTTGCTTAATCAGAACACTTAGTCAAAATCTATGAGATTTTAAGTTTATTAATGTAAAAATCTCTCTTGAGCTCAATTTATATCACATCATAATTTACTGCATTTTTAGCATGATCAACTATTATTCATGCAATCAGAAATGTTTTCCTGATTGCATTTATACAGTTTTCAAACATGTATTATAACTGACCTTATTAAATATGCTGAAGCACCACTTACACAAAAATCACACAAAAGCACAGTTCTTCAACTGAACCTTCAAGTAGCACTTAGAACCATGAATCAGTGCTAATTACTTCACATTCATCATCTCTGAAATTACACTATGGGCAAGAGTTCTCAAACAAACAGCTGTGTAGGTCACAGCTTGGAAACAACTTACTGGGCAACTTATTTGCTCCCCACCCACCCTCAGCCTTTTTATTTTTGTCATCATCACCTGTATATCTACTCAAAGTTATGACTTCACCATCTGGAACCTGAAGTTCAGGTTCTAAACAGCGCCATGGACTTTATATGCAGACATCCTGAGACTGCAAGTGCTCTTGGTAATTTATTGTATGCCAAAGTCTCATGTAATGATTTTATGTGTGTTTACTCTGAGATAAAATGATTCGTTTAACGTAAAATCAAAAGGAGGAAAAGTCAACAAATTCTTTAGAAACATATGCCCTTTTTCTTCAGTAGGCAGAAATAAATTATAGAACTTGACTGCCCACAACTTTCATCCTTGTATAGTCAATGACCCTTTCAAAACACTTGCCACAAACATCCTTCAAATTCAATCACAGAGTGTTTTAAAACTGCTTTTACTAAAGTGTGAAGTGGTTCCATGTAATTGTGTCTCCCAACTGCTAGCTATTAAGGTCACCCCCTGCTGACTCCCAGCAGAAACATTCTGAATTATATGTTTTCTAAGTGACATCAGTTTACATCAGGAAAGAATGCGGTCCACAGCTGGGGTGATGTTCATTTGGTTTTTAAATATATCAGTATTCATACAGCACTTGAATATTATTTATGAAGTGAATGCTTAAGAACTACAGCTGGGGACATTTACTTGAGCACTTAATCAACAATTGGCCTTTGGAAATCAAGATGTGCAGAAAGACCACGGTGTTAGTGGCTGGAAAGAAAACAAATAAATAGTAACTATCCTAGAAATAACCTTTCAGACAGTAAAAACATGCTGTTATTGTTTGAAGGCTGTGCCCAAGTCTGAGGAGCCAAACACATGGATGTCAGGGTGATATACAAAAACCCTGGATTTGAGAGATGGAGCACCAGCCACTCATTTTCTCATTAAATGGCACACAGGAGTCTAAGAACTACTAATCATATTCCCACAAAGCAACTATTCTTTTCCCTTTCCTTACCAAGCAAGGCAACATTAAGATAATCTATTAAGTTTGCACAAAGGTGAAAGACTTTGGTGAGAACAGTGCTTGGAGAATAGATGGTTTGTACAAGGTGCCACCCTTCCTTTTGACAAGGGCTAGGAGAGGAAATAAAAAGCTACACCCCAAATGACTATCACGATGGGCTGACTACTGACACACGTTTCTCCATAGAAATCTTTCTGGATTTTACAGTGCCCAAAGAATAGATGTAGAGAAAAACTGAGCATGCTTATGAAGTGTATTTTAACTGTGTCCCTGTACCAGTCCCCTATACACTTGGGCTGGACTGAGCATTGCTACAGATGCATGAGGACAGTATTAGAGGCAGTGTGAAGCAGCTTCCTCCTTCTGAGCATCTTAATTTCTCTTTATGCTGCACTGCTGTCTGAAAGTTCCATCTGTTTTGGGGCTGAAACTGTAGGGTGGTGATACTAAGAATACCGAGCTATTAACTTCCTGTAAGCATCCACCCAAGCCTCAGCTATTTCTAAAAGAGGTATCATATACTTTTGCCCAAAAAAACCCTCCCTTTTCTTAGCTGCCAAACCAAGAGGAGCTGGCACATACCACAGCTCCACCAGCATCACTGCAGACTCCTGTTAAGATGTGTCTTCCTTGCTTCCAGAGGTTTACTCATCTCCTTAAAGACACCAGCGTTCTTCCCAGAAACTTGCACAATTCAGGAGCAAGCATATTTACTGGCTCATCTGTGATAGTGAATAAAAAAAACCAACCTACCCCTTTTCTCTGCTGTCAAAAAAGGACAGAATGAGATGAGTCTGTGGTGTGAGTCCAAGAGAAGATGACTATCTTAATAAAGATACTTGCAAATAGAGAGCTATAATCACAAGTGAAGTACAATGGCAGTGAGGGGGAAGCTAAATGGGGCTCAGAAAGCTAATTTTACTTTTGCTTCCCCCCTTTTGCTTCAATTCTTCCTGGTTTATAAAATGGGAAAGTAGAAAGGCCCTTTTGAATAGACTGGTGAGGAGCAAGACTTTAAAACTGGGGATTACTATTCTTCTTTATGATTAGAAGCAAAACTTGGCTTAAAATGAAGAAACATTAAGTTGATTGACAGAGTTATTAATATTCTCACACTACTGTGACTTACATAATGTGATACGTGGCCCTTCTTGCAACATAGGAGAATGATGCAAGTCTGATTTATCTTCACAAATCGTTTTATCTTTAGCTCCAACAGCAATGCAAACTACCCAAGAGTAATAAAACCAGGCCTGAATGATATTGAATTCCTACTTCTAAGACAATTTGATAATCAGATGCACGTCTGTTTAAATGGCAATGAATATCACGTAAGTAATGCTAACAGGGCTATAAAAGGAACAGAAAAGCAAAAGGTGAGGAATAAGAACAACAAATTCAAAGCAAGAGGGAGCTGAAGAGGAATAAAACAAATGGCAAGAGATGTTAAAAAACTTGAGAGAGAAGAGCATTCTACTTTGAAATGTTGGCTCTGCTTGGTGCACTTAATAAAGAATATGCCAGGATAATACGCTGCAGTAAAATAAAGACACCAGGGTTCATAAAATGCATCTTTTTTTGGCATTTTGCTGAAATGGTGAAGTCACCGGTGCATTAAGAGAGGCTTCAAATGAGTGATACCATCTTCCTCCATCACATATAAACCCATTATATTCCTTTCAGCAATAATGAAATTCCTCTTATAATTATTCCTCCTCACTCCTGAGTTTCTGTCTATGAAACGTGCCCCTGAAGAAACAAAGCCAAAGCAGAGTTTTGCCTTCATCACCTTTGGCAATGACAAAGCATTTACCTTGGTAATATTTTCCTAGCAAAGTTCATTTTAGGTCAAGTTAATAACCATAAACAGTTATGCATTCTGTCCTTAGGAAATATGGAGAGAATATAACAAGCTGCTTCAAAGTCTGGGGATGCTTTTTTCCCCCCTCAAACTGCAAAATGCTTAAAGTGATGCACAGTTAGACTGGCTGGAAATTCTTCATGAAAGCACACAGCCAAACAAAAAATCCCGTTGATTGAAAGGAACATTTTCGACAATACGCTGCTTCTTAAGGACAAGATCTGCTGTACTTAAAAAATGGGAATGTTCTGATTTGCCAGAGTGTTTGGAAGAAAGCTCTCCATTCACTCTTAGAGAAGATTTCATTAAGAAAAAAGTTTGAGTTTTTACAAAAAGAAAAAGAAGAAGAACGTATTTCACTTGGTTCTAAATATTAATGAAAACAAGATCTAATGGCTGGAAAGATGAGGAGGAGGGAACTCCACTGAGAATTTACTGAAAGGTCCTTATCACATAAGGAAAACATTGCCAAGTATATTACTTGCCACAGTTCAAAAATTCATTGACACTATAAAGACTTGGCATACTTAGACCAAGTTCTTTTGAGCAAAAATGCTCCATTACTCCCTAGTTATGAAGTTTCTACACAGCATGGACTTACTCCCATTAGCTCTAACATTCCCTGTAACAGACAGACAAAGCATAGGAAGTAAAAAAATTCCAGGTGGTTTTAAAGGGTGTTTTCATATAAATTCTAAGTGTTCACTGCCTAAGAGGCTTTTATAGAACATTTATTTTTAGTGGCTGTATAAGCTGTCTTCTGGATTGTGTTGGGTCCTACCATGGATTCTGCAGAGCAAAAAGCTTTGCTCATCCTGTTGCCCAAGTTACTTGAAATTTTTGCATAAAATTAGTCATAAAAAGCATCAGAATGCCTTAAATACTAAAAACACATTTCAAATTAAGGGAAAGGGCTGATTTAGATCTATGGCATCATCTCAGAACCATGTGTCAAGGCACTGAAAATGGACACAAAGCAGCTGCCCATTTACTTTGATTTTATCACAATAGAAGTTGGCTTGCTGAAGCTGACAGGCTAAAATTTAGTTCAGGACCAGGCATATACACAAATGCTTTTGATGAAAGGGATGAACTAAGAATGAATGAAGCCAACTATAATAATCACAGACCAATTTGAAATGCAGCCTGATGAGCCTGGCACAACAAGATCATTTGCTTTCTCCAAAGTATCAGAGTTCAGAATTTTAATAAGGGAAAAGTCCTGTTTCTTCCTCCTGCACTGATGCCTTTAAGTTCTGTAAGTGCCAGTAAGAAAATGTTTCACACAGACAGTAATGAAACATGTTGTTTGATATAATTACCAGAAATTTCATAGATCTAATTTTCTGCTCTATTAAATAGTGCCATGATTATTTAAAAATCAAAGTATTTCATGAGTCTGCATTTTCCAGATCTGCATTAAATCTTACTGTTAAAGCTCTTGAGATACAAGGGATGTCCTGGACAGTAAGTTTTAGTTGTGGAAAGTCTATAGGCCTTCATGCGTCAATAACTTTCATAATTTTACTTATAAATTGCAGATAGAACAGTTTGGGTTGGAAGGGACCTTAAAGTTCATCCAGTTCCAAACCCTTGCCACAGGCAGGGACACCTTCCACTACAGCAGGTTGCTCCAAGCCCCATCCAGCCTGGCCTTAAACACTGCCAGGGATGGGGCAGCCACAGCTTCTCTGAGCAGCATGCCAATATGCTGGTTGTACTTTAACAATTCACAATATGTCTATGACAAAACATTTTCTACATTTTTAATTAAAAACTTTCACCATTTCTACAGGAGACAACCTTTGGCTGATTACAAGGTTTTCAGCGAAGAACTGAGCAGAGTGAGGCACAGAGGGGGTTGCTAATTGACCTCTAAACCTAACCTCTAACCAATAATTAAATAAGAAGAAGGTAGGAAAAATTCCAATAACTCAATTGTTTCTTCAATGCAGTTTACGGCACTGACTCTGGCTTTTGATCCATTGACAGGTTTGCTGCTCTTTCCCAAAACACACCTTGCTGTTCCCATACATTTCTCACCAGTGGCCAGCTCAGTTCACAGCTCCCTTGGCCTGTTCAAGTCCAACACTGCCCTGGTGCAGCTTGTTCCCATCATGGTGCAGACTGAGGAAAGGATGGTACCTAAAAGTCTTCACTGAGGAGTGCCAGAGCAGAGGATACAAACTAAGCCACTGCTGCCTACTACACAGCATGTTCCCCCCTACACTTTTACAGATTCTCAGTAACTCACACTAAGTTGCTCAAGTTATTTTTGTGAAACTGAGAAAATGTTAATAGGTTTAGCATTAAAGACCTTTATATTCATGCCTCCACCTTTAGTGTTCTTCTGATCGCTTCTAATTCTAAGCTGCAAACCCTCACACAGGAATGAAACTCGCAAGCACCCTATCAAGCTTTTCCTTACTAGAAGCTGTTCTCACAAAAGGAAGGTTCATCTAGAGAAAGACTTATGAACGCCTAAGAAAACATCTAACAGTTCTTTATTTAGAGACACAGACACTCTACAGAAACAAAGATTTTTTTAAAGCAATCTAACAAAGGCAGTTTCTCCCTGTTCCACTTTCTCTAACCTGAAGGCAGGTGTCTGAAGCAAGACTTAGAACTGCAACATCTGTGATTTAAGTTATAATCAGAGGTCTAAACACAAAATTCTAGGTAACTGTTCAGGAGAAGGGAAAAGAAAAACATAAACTCCAGCAGCTCTTCCAGTGCTTTAATACATGCAGCGGAAGTGCATGTATGAAACTAAATAAATAAAAGGAGGGCACAGGACCTCAACCTCACAGCTTAACAATTCCTGCCACACAATTCTGAGTCCTGGTGTTGCAAAAGAAACTAAATAGGAGTTATGCCTAAGTAAAAAAAAAAACAAACCAAAAAACCCAAACCAAACACCCCTCCTCCCCCACAAAACAAACTAAAAAATAACAAAAAACACTGCAACCTGACATGGCAAGGAAGAAACACACGTTAGTCCAGAAGCATGTCTCTGAGCTCTGTTAAATTCAAGAGCTCCGGTTTTGCAGACCTCAGCAGGAAGCTACTATCAGCCTTTCATCACAACAAAGATGCATTGTGCATTTGAAATGGTTTTCATCACCCTGAATATATGTTAATCTCCTTAAACATAAAACATATCAAACAAACAGATTCATCCTTACCTCAAAGACAGAGAATACCCAGAGTATATGAGAAACTGTTTCTGAGACTTTCATGTATGAGAAGAGAGACTTAATGTTCAAAAGGTGCTGCTAAAATGGCAATGTCTTTTATGCTTACTTTTTATGAAGCAGTTTGCAGGGCAAAAAGCTTTCTTTGCAATGGTTCCTAACGGCTGAGGTTGTCTCAGAATTTTTCAACCCTTTAATAACACAAGGGAAGGAAATTATTTTGTGCTTAATTTATTTTCAGCTCCTCATTTCCCTCATTCTATTAATCACCTCTTATGTATGACACGACTGCAAACCCCCATTTAGACAGCCAAAAGAAGCCAAATAATTTTGGCAGACAGACATGTCAGTCATTTGTGCCTGACACGTTTCAAGTGGGTTAGTTCCTTTCAAGTTTTGCTTCCCCAGGGGATTCAGCAAATGAACAATTTTTGAACACTATTTGGCTCTTATTAACTGCACTTAATAAGCAGAAATAATGTTACTAAAAATGACCATTCCTTTTGGTAAAATGAGCCAAACCAAATACTATCACCTCTACCACCGAGTGTAGTGTACCATTTTAGTTAATTCTTTCATGAATTGTACACACCTTTGATATTGACATCAGGTTTCAAGTCTTGTTACATCACTTTTAACAACCATGATCTTTTTCTGCTAAAAGGCACATTATCCACCATACGATAGTCTCACTTGTGCCTCCTAAACTCCTGTTGAAGTCAGGAAGACTTTGCAATGATCAAGGCCTAGCAACTATGCACATGCTGACTTTATTTTTGTTTATGCCAGCAGGCATAGTAAGCAGGTTTAGGTACCCAGCTTCTATGGGGAAAGCCTGCATGAGGTTATGGTTCAGAGAAACAAGGTCCTTTATCCAAGCAGAAAAGGCTAAATGCCATGTTTTCTTCAGTAGGAAAAAATACTACTGCTGACTCAGGGACATCCTTTCCTTCTTGAAACTCAACGAAACCACAGATTAAAGGTATGCCTCTACACAATGTAAGCAGCAAATTCAGGTAGGAAAGCTTCTTAACTTCATCTACTACACTTTGGTGTAGCAACCTTAACACCAAAGTACCTTGAAATTGCATATGGAAGACATGGAACCTGTTTTCCTTTGTTGATCAGTTTAGACACATGCACACAAAGCAGAAATCAGTTTTATTGTCCACGTGGCAGTTACCTGAGTGAACTGGCATATAACAAAGAAAATCTTTAACTGTTGTAGGAGACAGGAAAATTCCTAAAGCCCTTAGGAGTCCTAGATAAGGATCAGTGACACTGGATATAGTAACTTCCGACAAGCAGAGGCTGTAGCCTGTCTGTATTTCTGCAGCATCCTCAGATTTACTCTTCTGCCCTGTTATGGGAATACTCTACACCCTGTGGAGCTTGCAGCAATATGCTTATACTCGACTAGCAGTTTTCTAAATTGCCCATTGAACAATACACCACAAGGTTGTTTTATACTTTGCATGTAGCAATTACATCAACATTTCAAGTTTAATTACAAGGAAGATAAATACACTTTCAGACATACTGCACAGAAGTTTCCGTGCCATTCTACTGGAAAAACATGCAAATTACTTCAGCTTTCTTTCTGGGCTCTAACAAGATCCTACTTTTAAGAACCTACTTTACATATATATACACACCCCTCTTAGGTAATTTTACAAGGACTTCTTAATCATTCCGCTGCACCTTCTTTTCTAAATTCCAGAGGAAGATTTAAGAGGGACCGTAATGATGATCCATAGGAATGAGACTGAGTTGGTAAGTCACTTCTCAAGAGCTGCCACTGAAATCTGGAAATTAACTGAGAACAGATCTCCAAATTGCCTCTAACCCCATAGAAATACACACAATGAGACAGAACAGCTTGTCCATTTTACTGCATCAGCTAAATTCTGCGCTCAACATATTCACTGCAGAAAGAACCCAAACCAGATTTCACTTATAAATGGCTGTAGACCACTTAGAAACACAGCAAAACCACAGGTAATTATATTACTCTATAATTCTAGGTTAATATTCTTCATCTGTTATCAGTGACATTTATTTGGACAGAAATGATCTAACATTGTTTTTCCAGGAACCATTCTAACAAACTGTTGGAGCTGTCAATACAGCTCCATTCATCTTCAGTCAGCAGTCAAGTTATGAGGAATGTTATGCACTGAATGTGCTATATACCTTGTGTGTTACCCTAATATTATTTTTGTAATTTACTTTAAAACCACTTTGCCTCACGCAGCTTTAACATCAACAAGCCAACCCTATTTCATTCCATTTTAACTAAACCACAAATACACAGAAATATTCATCCATGCTTTATGCTCTTAGTGAGAAATATTCCAGTTGTTTCAGGCAGGATTTCTGTTCAGATAAAATACTTTAAGAAAAGCATAACCCAAAAAATTCTCCTGCACTTACTGTGATGTAGTATGATCTGCATACAATAAAGGACAATAAAATCAAGTTGTTGTCTTCTCTTGTATCCTAGCAGCCAAATAAAGGCCAGAAGCACTGTATGTAGAAAAAAGATTAACCAGAATAGACAGAGGTTTGTATGAGGCAGCAAGTCTTCTAAGCATATCACTGGGAAGTGGTGGAGTCACCATTCCTGGAGGTATTTAAAAGACATGTAGATGTGGTGCTTAAGGACATGGTTTAGTGGTGGGGTTGGCAGTGCTGGATTAATGGTTGGACTCAATCTTAAAGGTCTTTTCCAATGTCTCAATTGCCACAGCAATAGGTTACCGCTCTGCTAAAATTCAGCCACCAGAAAACAAGAAATCGCCATTCTAAGGGTGACTAGAGAAGACATTTCTGGGGTGTTGATCTGAAACTGCATAAGATCAGAGTCGTCACAGTCAGCACATTTATGGAATATAGGGGAAAATTTGCTTCCCTGGCATTTAACTGTCTCCCTCCTTCTGACATGCTACAAAACTTAGCAGAACATAGCTCACAACAGACATAAGCACTATTTCACCAGCTGGATTAAGATGCATGCCGGACACACACTAAGCAATCCTTGTGTTCTTAGAACAACTCTACAACCTCCACAAAATTCTTATTATGGCAAGAAGTGGGAAAGTTTAGCTAAAATGCCAAAGCAGGACACATACAGAACATACAAAACATCTTTCCACAGAACAAATGAAGCAGTGTTCTATCAGCATGGGTTTTTTTTTACCTACGGGATGCACATATTTAGAAATAAAGCAATGCCTCCTACCCCAGTTATGGTTTCACTGAAACTGATTCATTTTTAGAAAGAGCTGAAAAAAAAAAATCCCTGAAACCAATTTTTTTTTCCCCTCTCTTCAAATTTTTCTACTTGGAAACGGAATTAGAAGATTCACCTCTGCCACTTAAGCTGACCCTGAGAAGTACTGAGCATCCTTAATTACAAAATATAACTAGATTTACAATTACTCTGCTTTCCCAGATTAAGTTTATTGAAATTCAGTGCAAAAGCAGCAAATGATCCATGCAGAAGTCATTATGGAAAATGTAAAGACAGTAAACTGCTCATGAAGAGTGGACTCAGTTACTGGTTCAGTCTGCTCTTCTGAACAATACCTGAATAAATCTGCAGGCTCTCTATTGTCTACACCCCCAGCTGCAAACTAGGATAAATGATTCTGTAACTCATAAAAATCTTACAACAATGAAATCCATTTCTTACAGTTGCTCAGATGATACAATGAAAAAGAACACAAGAAGGAAATCTAATATCCTCAAACCAATGCCCTCAAATACCAGAGAACAGATCATTCCCTTCACATTGTCTTTACATCTAAATCTGATGACTAACCTATTCGTTCTGTTCAGCTCCTCAGTAAATTCATGACTTCTCCCTTGGACAAATTAGTTTGAGCCTGCAATATCCTTAGAACTGTAAGGTTTCAAAAGTTTGTTGTAAAAACTGCCCTTTCAAAGATGACATTCTTGTCCTGCTATACCTGTATCAATCGTATCCTGGCTAGCAGTAGCGCTGCTGAGAGCTGCCTGAGCACAGAACACAGTACTCTCAACATCTGACCTGTTAGAAATGCTCTCTTTGATCTCCACATTGCTTTTTAGTAAACTATTTAAACTATTGATTCTCTTTCCCACAATCCAATTTTATTTACACTGAAAATTTAAGAGAACCAAATAACTCTATTGACCATGGAAAGGTTTGCATCTGTTACACTGGGAAAAAAAAGGCTGGGCTCTGGTGGGCAGCTCTCATTCATTTTAATAATTCACTTGTCATTATACATAACACTTTTTAAAAGAGTGAGATTTACATAATTGCAGCAGGCAAAAAAATAGGAAAGTCCACAGAGCTTTTAAAGCCATTCAAAGGCTATTCAAGATGTTGAACAGTTGCAGTCTGAATGATTTTTACAAGTGCTTTCTGTCTTTTTCATCCATTACATTCAGCATTAAGTAACTGTCAGCTTTTCTAAGACCGTTCACAGGGGTAGAGATGCTACTTCTATGACTTAAAAAGTCTACTGAGGCACATCTCTTGAATGTGGAAGAGGAAATAACCCAAGGGGATACTTCAGTGCATTATGACACATGGAAATTAATCCAAAATGCAGAATATTTTCATTAATATTTTCTAGTATACTTCAAATATCGTGCTTTAAAAATAAATCTATTTCTAGTAAAAAAAAAAATCCAAATTCTGAGACCAAGTCTCACACACATATCTTCTGTTTGGTTTACAGTAACTATCACAGGTGCTAGGATTCAAGTGTTGGGACATGTATAGAACAGTCACTGCAACCAAAGACAACTTAGAGAGAAGACAGAGCAGGAAGCTTCAAACTGTAAACCAGATGGCTCCCTGAGAAGCCTCCCCCTCAAATTTTCCTCCAAGTTATTCTGTCCGTTTAGAATGAGGTTTCCCTGTCAAAATAGCAGTTTGGAAATACATATTGCAAAATCAGTGCAAAACTTCTAGAGAAACACAACAAAGTGTCTTTTGTCTTAGGGAATTCCCTTCCAACCTGGTATAGCAATCTCAGCCTCTTAAGGGTCATGTTGACACGTTTCTGTCAGATTATGCAACTCAACTCTTCCTCAAAGGTTGCGGGTTTGGTGCTGGATGATTTTAACTGTTATGACATTGCTTCACATCTAGATCTGACATGGTCTAGTGTGAGGCATCCCTGCCCATGGCAGGGGGTTGGAGCTAGATGATCTTGAGGTCCTTTCCAACCCAAACCATTCTGTGATTCTATTATACATTTAATACTAGAGAAGAAGAAAATAGCAAACTCTTTCAAAATAGTCTTCCTCAATGTCCTCTGATAATCAGCACAAGGACCATTTACTAAGACTTGCAAAACATCTGCAAATTGTTTGCTTTCAGATATAGCAACCCCACCATCACATAAAAAATACTGTATGTATCAGCAGACAGTACTTTCAGCATTACTAACTCCAAACATCCAAAGATTAAGAAAGAAACTACTAAAAAATAGAAAGAATAATTATTCAAAACAAAAAAAAGATTATAGCATTAAGATAAATGTGTGAGCGTTATAACTTCTGACTGGTAGGTTCTTAACTTCTATGCAGTCCTGAAAGACATAAAAGATGAGATTCAGATATAACCAAATAACTCTAAAAATAGGACATTAAAAATAAAGGAATAGGACACTAGCAAGAAATTACCTTCTGCAAGTGTCTACTGTTCCTACATACCATATTGTGTCTTTGGGCTCTCAAACTGGCTCTATGCAAATAATTCAACTTCAAAAGCACAGAAAATAGTTTTAGATACACTCCTCTGAGGCAGAGCATAAACCTTAAAGTCAAACCACCTCACCTGTGCACCTACTGGCTTGGTTTGATTTAACTTTGAAATCTCTGAAATGTCCTTGGTTGTGCGACAAATCATGTTCAAATAAATGTGCATTTTCATTTGAGCACACTGCTCCATGCTAATTCTTTTCCAGCCTTCTCTAGAAGAACTTCTGAATGGATGTTTCTGGCTGTTCAACTTAATTTACATTAGACCACTATCAAATTATTTTTGCATTTAGTATTTACTTTATGAATACAAACACATCCCTAGACATCCAAATAAACTGATTTTGGAATACACTAGAACAAGATTTTGAAGAAAAGTATTCTAAACTGTTACTGCTAAAATGTGGTTTTCAGGGGGAATCTGAGATTAAAATAATTTGTTAAAGAACATGGAATGTCCTAATAAGCAGTAAACTACTTTGTAAATGTCATTCTGCACATCAGAAAACGAAGTATCTGAAATTCTTAGCACCAATAGCATATACTGGATCGTGGAACTATACTTATTAGACAAAAGGGAGACTCAATCTGTCAAAACTTACTTTCAAGTTCATTATGTCAGAAAATTGTTCTTCATGAAGCATTTAAAGCAAAACTCCACTCACATTGATGAAAATAAGGAAAAGAAAAATATTTTGAAATTCTTCCTCTCCAGATGGTGTAGGAAGCTGGAACATAACCATGAAGCTGCATATTTACACAGCACATGAGCCAAAAGATTATAACATGAATGAATCCTTCTTTTCACCATCCTTTTCTTAATAAGGTATTTTTTCCAACCCAGCTTCTCATTTCTGATTCATTCTTTTAATTCTTCAAAAATCCATAAAATTAAATTATATGCATTATATTATGCACATATTTATATATGTAAATATGTTACCTATATATATGTAAATATGTTATTTATATATAATATATACTATATTATAGCACAAAATGCCAAAGATTTTATTTTTTGTCCCCTAAATAGCATTGCCATATAAATGAGGAAAAGCCAGCAGGTATAACCTTTTATTTTAGGATGAAACAAAGTATTATCTGAACAAAGTTGTTACCTAATGTGTCCAGTAAGTAGCTTGATCATGGGCAACGCCTTCAAATTAACAACAGCTCAATAACAATACTACAAAGGATGAGAAGCTACAGTGAAAAATGATGTAGATCAGATGTTTCATTTTCAGATCCCAAGTGAATAATATTTACCCTCTATGGTAAGGCTGTGCTTTGCCCTCCAAATCTGTGTTCTCCTTAGCACAGCATTGTCCCTTCGACCTGCCTTCTCCAGTCTGTTCTTGGATATGCAGAGAGTCCTACTAGCAACTTACTATTGCCTCTGGCTTCTTCACATATGCAGTGGTTTTAGCTCAGTATTTCTGGGCATATTCAGGTACTTGCTTCTTCCTCAAGTCTGCACATGGAAATCGTGAATTTGGCATCTCAGAGCTACAGATAAGGTTGTCAGATGGCAGTTTGCACTTTAGCTCTTAATACGTGAACCCCATACCTCATATAATGCAATTTCCCTCTGTGCTGCAGTGTGGAAAATTAAGTATATTTTTTATATGCCAAGTTCTTGTGTAGATTTTCAATCAGGAACATCAAGGGTCACTAGGGCATGACAGAGAAGAAAATGCTCTACTTCTACCCTCTTCCCAATATTTCCTTCTGTGGCCTGCTTGTTTAAGGTATCTTTACTACTGGAGAGGGAAGGCCACATTCTCTCACAATTCCCGCTGGAGATTTAAGTTTCTTTCTCCTCTTTTCCAAAACAACTAGATTTTTTTATCCTTCAAACAGAAGATCATTACTGCATATTACATATCAAGATTTATTAGAATCCTAACTTGGCACCAATCTCTTCCATGATGCCAACTGCCTCTCGAGTACACCAGCTGCATTCATTTATATTCTGTAAAATGTACAAATCACTTTAGCCACTACTTAAGCGACAATTATGTCAGATGATCCCACGAAGCTTCATGTCTATCTATCCACAACTGTTTCCCAAATAGAAAGAAAATACCAAAACAAGGCAGATTAACACGACTATTATCCTTTGAGGACATATAGAACAGGGCTCCGACCTGCTGCAGGATGTTAAATGCTCATTAAATACTCCTGCTTATTCATAAGGAATTTAGATGCTATGGAAACTTTAAGAACACGTGTGTGCTGTAATCCCAATGTCCAAGAAAGGAAGAGAGGGGGAAAAGACCAATCAGCTATAGCAAAAGAACATATGAAACAATTCAGAAGGTCTGTGAAGAATGCTTATCAGAAAAAGAAAGAATAAAAGGGCACACAACTTGAATGAACCTAAGTGATATCTTCTGCAGCCACAGTAAATGGGGACACAGTTTAATACCTTTGGAATATCCACAAGTTTTAACTTTTTCATGTGTACTGTACTAGTCTTACACTTAGATGATCTTCCATGATTCTATGATTCCCCAAACCAAAGTGAATAGCTTCTGCTCTGAGACTTTAACCAGGAGCTGAATGTTTTGGTGTCTTTCATGTCTTGAACCACCTTTAATTACCAATGCTGAAAATTTTTGGCCATCTATAGACTATAATCTAAAATATTTAATACTGCAGTAACTAAGAATTTCACATGCAGTTGGTCATAGAAAAGTTACAACTTTGCAACCAAAAGACATCGACTTGGTAAGATTTGGTGCCATTTTAACAAAAGAAGTCTTGCTCCATTCAGAACTGTATGTTACTTTAGCTTACGGTATAGTAAGATCATGTATCGGAAGATATCTGAATATGGACACAAAAGATAGGATCCATCCATGTTAGTTGTCTAGGTTTCCTTTAGTCAATAGGCAGGAGCAGGCACCATTCATCTCATTCTAACACAGATAACCAAATTAGGCTAGATGAACCACATCCCAGGATTAATTGTCTGCTTCACTCCAGTGGCTGCAAAATGAGCCTAACCAGTTGGCTGAAATACAACTATAGTGTAGCTAGCTCAAGTTAGATGAGATGTGTCGCATTTAAGTGTATCTATTGCTCTGTTAAAGCATGAAAGATCACCAGCCTGGCAGAATTCTATAATGAAAAATCAAGACTGAAATACCACTGCACTGCTTACTTAGCAGCACAGACACTGATGCCAGTTCACATGGAGTAGGATTTTCACTACCCCTTCATGACTTGCTCCCTTAAAGTAAGATCTGTCCTCCCATTCCAAAAAAATTATAACAGTTTATAGGTGACTTTGCCTTGCTGAGTCAACATATGGTACTTTAATCATGCAGGTGTTCCTGCTGGAACCCTGATTATTTCAGTTCACTGTAGAATGATGAACAGGGAACAGAAGAATAATGAGAAGAAAGTATGGAAAGGAAAGGTCAGGGAAAACTCTCAGCACTTTCAGCACCTGAGATTTTGGCTTACAGAAAAAAAAACCTAAATTCTGCAAGTTAGTCATTCACACCACAAGGAAACCATTTCCTACAGTCCATCTAAAGAACTTATGGGGTGACAGCACAGTGATCTTTGCAAGCCTCACAAACACTGGTATATTCTCTGCACAGCCCCTACAGGAACAGCATGTAACTGTTCCCACTCCAAAGGGGTTTGGGCACTAAGGTGGGGTATGCAGTAACTGAGCGATGTCAGCTGTGCAGGAAACCTGAAGGGACATGAAATAAAAGCTGTTTTTCTAAATCTCAGACTTGCATCTTCTTGATGGATCCGCTTCCTCTGCGATGCAGTCACAGTCAGAATGTCACAACTGAAATGCCTGCATATTCATCATCTTTGTGAAAAGATCCACCCTAAAGGCTCCAAGACAGTGGATAGACTTCTCTATGCAGATGGGATGGATGGCTTTAACACAGTACAAGTGACACCTGTAGCTGCGGCTCCAGCCCTTATATTAAAACTGTGCTACTCTGACCTGCACTGATATTCTTCACTCCAGTTATGAGTAAGGTAGGCAGATTTTACCTACAGCCTGGTTTCAATTTGGTGTACAGGCTGATTAATCAGGCTGTACGTGGGAGAAACCAATTTCACTCATAGAAAACTCGGTAACACAGTAGCAGCTGTGTTGTACATAAAACAGCATGACTAGGCATGTATCTGTGGGTACATAAGAGCTAAAATAACACCCTTTAGCTTGCACTATAGAAATCAAATCAAGTCACCAGATGATATGACTAATATTATAATGAGGTATTTATATTTATTTGTTATTTAAAATGTTATAATAAGGTATTGTGAACTAAAAGCAGTACCCTGCAATAGGAGAAACAAAAAAGAAAACCCAGAATTTGAATTAATTCAAGCTTTTCCTCATGCAAATTAAAATATTTATCGTTTGTTTTTAAGTGATTTTCCATCATCAGATGTATTGAAAGTGATTCAGAAATAGTATAGAGCATACCTGATGAGTTAGTGTGTAGATTCAAGTCCTGCACTGACTCAGATATGAAAGCAGATGCATCTGCACATCTCTGTACACATCAGACAAGCAGTATTACAGTAATGTGGCAATTTATTCCTCTGATCCCTTTTAAGAGCCATTTATTTTTCTTGGTTTGCAATAACATTTAGCAATTCTCACACTCCTAACACTGGGATTTGAGAAAGACATCCTCAGCTGCACAATTTACTTAGCTGCAACCACACACAACAGAACATGTGCTCCTTTAGGAGCCTGTGACCGGGGCTTAAAGTGACTGGTATCTTCTTTAACAGCTCTATTTACTACTAAATAGAACAAAACATTATAGAACATTATTTCAGAATATAACAACTCAGTTCATCTAAGTGTATGCTTCTCTGCTACCCAGCAAAGCTATAGGAACAGGTTTAATTTATAGTTTTTTAGGACATTGAGTGCTCCTGTGACTACGACTTCTCTCAGCAATCGAATCTCTCACTAAGCCTGTCTGGGTTCACATCATTACCTTTGCCCAACGAACCGTGCTGGAAAGCACTCGTTTTGCCTTACTCACCTTCAGTCCCATCAGTCACCCAAAGAGCCACGTGTGAGCTCTCTTCCACGAAAATGCCATCATTTGGCAGCTAAACTCTGTAAAGGCACGGACAGGCTGCTAGAGCACAGCCACCCTCCTGCCTGCATCCTGTTTGCCCTGCATTTGTTTGCCCTTCACCTGCCATCTGACCTACCAGAGCTGACCACTGACAATGCCATTTCATCAACACTTCAGAAGTTTCAAATTTGTTCCTTTATTTCCCAGTGGAATAAAATTCCTAAATATTTGAAAACTTCTGTAAAAGTACAAGTTTACCATGATGTCTGTTTTCCAGCTGGACAAATAGAACTGAAACATTTTCAGTGCTCCTCTCTTACAACTTGTGCCAAGAGAGCTCTGGGAGCTTGGAAAACGGCCACACTTGAAAATGGGGCATTTCAAAGATGCCCATGAAACATTTGGTGGTTCAAAACAAATGCTGATTTTGACAAAAGTACTCTGAACAGTTGTATTCATGACAGAGGAATCTATGCAAACGACTGTGTGGGGAGAAGCCTATTGTGTGTTTGCCACCCACTAATGTTTCTGTACTCAGGCAAGTTTTCAATTGCTAAAGAAATAATTTGCATTAAGCTGATTTAAAAATAATAAAGAGACTTTAAATCTCTAGGGAAAAGCATGTTATGGGTGTTGAAGAGAGAAGGGAGCTGCCTCCTGCCTGAAAGTGGTTGGGTAGCTGAATGCGGAGAACATACCCAGAAATAAGATGGATCCTGACAAAATAAAGCAAGTATGTAAGGCCTTTAAAATCTGCTTGAGAATTCGTTATTCTATATTAACAATTGTGGCAGGTTTCCTTTTTCCCTTCACTGTATTGCAATTCTTATTTACACTGCTTGCACTTTAAAGTAACTGCATTGCCAGAGCAGCCAAAAGGGGCCTCAGAGTAAGCGACAGTTCAGCACCACAGCTATGTAATTTTATTTCCTTGTTTTACTTCAGTTCTCTGCAGATCTACACGCTGCAAACCTGATTTTCTATGTGGGTCTTCAACTCCTTATCCCCTTATTACTGTGCTCTAAGTATCCTGTTGTCCCAGACAGTCAGAATGACTTTATGTGTTAGAATAAACCACCTATCAGCTGTTATGTGCTTCTCAGATCATACAGACTGCAACAACCGTTTCCTCTGATATTTTCAGCACTCTTTTACATGTATCCTTTGCTTAACTCCCTTTCTGACGACATGCCATTTAAAAAGGTTAAACTGAGATGTCAAAGCAAGTTTTCAAAGGATTTCAAATGCCAGCTGTCCTTGAAATCAAATCTTTCTCAAGCAGTTCCAAGCAACAAGTGGAAAAGAAGGGCAATGGGAAAATACAGTGAATTCCAAAGTCATTTACATGTAGACTTTTTTTTCCTATAATGTTTGCTTTGCTCAACATGCCTACTATGAAAACAGAACCATGGAGAAAGTGATCCAAAGAAACACTACTGCTGAATTTTCCCTTTAGAATAGGATTGCAAGAATTGTCCCAACATCCAGGTAGAAATATTAGCACATTAAAACATAGAGAATTATACAAGAATTGAAAGAGTAAGACCAATAAGCAGGATACATGTATTTTGCCCCTCTCTAGCTATTAATATCAGAAGAATGAAGAAACAAAAACAACTGACAAAGGTTAAGAACTCCAAAACACTCCCTTCTATTTGTATATTTGCACACTGTTTTTGAGGATCAGCTGTGAGTATATGGAGTAAGGGTATTATTTTTAAAGCCTACTTATAATCCATGTGGGTATTCCCGCTCAAGGCGTAACCAGAAACAAAACCCCAAGGCTTAGGGGTTAAACAATCTTTTCTTCCTTGCTTCATTTGCTGAACCAGCTTGAAATGGTTACATAAAGATGATGCAAATCTCTATCTTTCAGAGAAACCTGAAAGAACTGCATTACTACTGCATAAAGAGTAAGAAACACAACACCCTAATACTTAAAAGCCATATTTTACATAAGCATCAAGCTTAGAAAATGACAGCCACATCCACTGAGAAAGAACTCTGCATCTCAACTCCCACAGAGCACAGCTCAGCAGGAGTCACATGCATCACAACCGCTCATGCAACATCTCAGCAAGGACAACAAATTTCAGCTATAAGGGACCATCAATAGTTTATGAAGCCTCTGCCTCTTTTTCTCCCCCCCCGCCCCCCAAAAAAAGGAAGAAATACTGCTTATAGGTCCTCTAGATCTGTTTTCCAGTGCCACTTTCTGTAACAGAAAATTATGTTTCCAACAGTCACATCTATCCATACTTAACACACTGAAGTAGTCAATGCCACCTGGTTTTGATTTGGCAGTTATAAAACAGTAAGAGAAGAAAAACCACCCCAGATACGTTTGGTTGAATGTATCTGTATCTGGACACAAATCATAGAGAAGAGGGCGAGAAGAGGGCCCACAGGAGGTCTCTAGTCCAACCTCCAAGCTAAAGCACAAATACACAACTGTTTTCACCTGGGTGTTATTTAATGCCCAATACGCACACAGAAACATACGATTTTTTAGATGAGTCTGTGATATGCAACAAAGTTTTGGGACTGCCCTAATTTTCCATTACTTTCAAGAATATGCCTTGCAGTCATTTGTTCTAAACCTGGTTCTGGCCATGTGGGCTCAAGCATCTTGGTACCTGTTCCTAACAGGAGTCAGAAACTGCCACTTACTTCTTAGAGATGTTTACCCCAGTTGCAATGAACAGGATCTCTCTGGCCTTTCTAGCTGCAAAGGTACTTTTTATGAACGAGATGTGAAGCAAATATGTTCTGAAATACATCGTGAAATGGCACAGGCTGGTCAGAAGAGAGGGCAATGTTTATGCAGTGTTCTGGGGCATTTCCATATCACAAGCTCTTTTTCTGCATAAGTCAGTCCACAGAATAGATTTTTACTTATTTCACTAAAGGCAATAACAATTTTCTAATATTGAGGATATGTAGGACAACTCCTCTTCCAATTGGCTCATCATGCTTTATTATGAACAGTATTGTCAACCTCTGGCTTCTTCAGGTGCCACACAATGTATTACTTGACCCAAGAGTAACATTTGTTTCTAATGCTTTTATTGATCTTCATTTTTGTTATTTGCCTGAATGCTGTTAAAACCATGGTATAAGCAAACCAGCTTAATGCTTAGAACATGCCAAAAGTCTTAATATGCTACATTAAATCAACCATGCTGATCAATATTTTCCTTTTAGCCAGTGGTGGAAAAACATCCAGTTACCTTTCAGAAACTTCTGTAACAAGTCATTAGGATTAAGAGATACACAGTTGACTATAATGGATGCTCTTTTCAGGCCAGTGACCATCAGCTTTTTCTATGCTTTCAAAAGGCTTTCATATTATCATGCAAGTGATGCTACTTGCCAGGTGACATACATACAAACTTTGATGATGCCTTTTTACTATGCTAAGAGAGAATCCATATTAATCAGGAAAAAATTATCTATGTGATTTCAGAAAAGTCACAAATATGCAACAATAATAAAGCACATTACTATTTCAGGAACACAGAGTCTTTGGGTTTTCTGAGCCCCTGAAAAAATATCTGGTTTATTTAATTCTACACATACAGAATTATTGGAGTTATATCAGCAGACTTTTGGCTAACAGCCAGGCCTGATTCATCATAACAGTATTGCAGTATTATGCTTTGTGATTGCATTATTTCAGTGAGGTTAAACTGGCTTAAAAACAATGACAGTGAATTAGGCTGACAGCACATGAATTTATTCTGGAGACTGGCTTGTATAGAACTCTGTGGGATACAAAGAAAGAAGACTAGAATTTGAGGTATTTGTATGAAGAATAAAATAGAATACTAAAAAAATTAATCTGTAAATCATTAAGTAAATGCAACAAGAGGAAAGAAGGAGTATTACACTTAAGAACTACCCCAAAATGTAACAGCTGATTTTCAGCAAAAGTTACTGCTGAACAGGTATGCAAACTCACTCACTGTACAATGACCCAGTCTTTGTCAGCTCCATAAATCACGATAGATCACATACAACATATTTAAAGTAGACAAAGAATTAAATGACCCCCTGAAAGACAAATACTCACAAGTTTAGAAACGCTGTGGAAACTGATAACATATATATGGAAACTTATGAATCATACCCAATCCCCAGTGGTAATAACAGATTAATGCTTAATTCATTAATCACTGGAAAAGACAGTAGTGTTATAGAAGAAACGTGTTAGGACTGCTGCATTAATGTTTGCCATGGTGTGAGATTAATGTATGGCCTGCACAATAAAAACCTGGCCAGTGATGCTGCCATTTATAAAACAGAACCTTCTTTCTGTCTTAGTCTTTTTATTCAACAGCCTGGCCTAGAAATCAAAGCTATGAAGCATGGTGTTTTTTCTGATCCCACAGCATCTTTGGTTTGCTCACAAGTCACAAAACTAGAGTCACAATGCTAACCTTCTATGTTTTAAGCAGTATCTTACCAAGGTACCAGTGTAACATTAGCTTTGATCAGTCAGACACAGTCTATCCCAACAGATACTGGAAAAGCGTTCTGAGTGTTTTAGTGACAATTTTCAAGAGCTAGTCAGTATCTGCAGCATTTCTTAACTTGTTCCAAATCCTTCTTTAATACCTATTTGACATGCTCCCCATACCTAAGTTTCCATTACAGCAAGGGATTTGTAATAAACAGCTGATAAATACCTTTCCCATAGGGATCACTGAAAATCTTTCATCACTTGACAGAATTATCATGTGAATGGTAACACACAAGTGCAGTGGTTTTCAGTAAGTGAAGAACAAAATCATTAATTGCAGTTGCATGAAAAACATATGCCAAAAAAAAAAAATAAATAATGAAATTTGGCTGTCCCAAATCTGCTTGCAGCTGGGTCAGCAAAGCCTCAAGTAGCAGCAGGCTGAAAGAACTAAGCAGGACCAGCAAGAGCAGGAGCACGCTGCAGAGACCCAAATTCTATTCTTGGCTTTGCCCTTCACCCAGCAAAATGTCAAAAACCTAAGTTACATCATCCCTCTGCTTCAGATTCCTGAAAGGGAAATGCACTTTGTGACTGCAGAGAAACCATGAGGTGTATGAGTAATGGTTTCCATCGTCATTAAAGGTGTTGAGTGCATTTTTACTGCTGTGGACATATTAAGACACCTTTACATCACAGGAACAGTAAGAAAGCCTTGTGGTCCTTATCCAAGAATAGCATCAAGAGCCTGATTTTCTACTGACTCATGTAGTTAAGGGGAAGGGGGCATCACCTCAAGTTAGCAAAAGAAAATCTGGTCCCAGTTTTTGTATTTCATGGAGCAGCTTCATTGAAAAGATCAGTGTTGAATTAAAATACTCCTTAGTCTCAAATGTCAGTGCTTGACCAATTAAATTACATCATCAACTGACATCTTCCACAGACTTCTGTGCTTTAATTTTGTTATTTTCAATGATATGAACTTAAACATCATAAGACAGGAAGCCACAGAAATCTGGAGATCAAATTATCAGCCAAGAGGCTTCAAAAAGATAAGCAGATTATATATGGAAGTGGTTTGTTTGCCTTTTAAAACATTTATAGTATATCTTACTTACATTTTCAACTATTTCCCAAAACTTTGAAGATTGAAACAAAAACGAAATCTAGATGAGCTGATCTACCCCAAGAGTTGCTTACATCTAAGATCAAAGATCTTCAGATACTTGCTAAAACATGCAAGAATGATTTTAAGCTAAATTTCTCTCGCATTCAGATGCCAAAGGCCAGTTAAGGTGTGCTTCATTCAGTATCCAAATTTTGACTCAACAGGCTGTGTAGTAGGACTTGCTCTGTGATGCAGACCTGCTGGTTCCCAGAGGCAGAAGTACAAGCACGCTTGGCCTTGACTGGATATGGCCTGCCCCAGGCAGACAGGAGGTCATGGAGCCAGCAACTGATGGAAGTCAGGCAACTCTATTTCAACCTCTTGCAGCAGGGTTAGCCTACATCTTGTGGTTTTGCTTTGATCTCAAAAAACAGCCAGAGGGACTCTGTATCTGTCCAGAACACACTGTGTAAACTTACCATCTGCCAGGCACTAGAGCTCAGATGTCTTAGGCAACAACCGCCATACAGTGAAACCCCCAGACCGCATTTGTAGCTCTACTCACAGGACTTCATAGATAAGTACTGAAAAGCCTGGAAACATACAGAAACAACCCTTGAACCAGAGACTGAAACGCAGGTACCACCCTTCCAGTATCACCTATGTTGTGGTTTGGATTTCCTTTATTTTTTAATTGCTTTTAATGACTCAGAGATTGTCATCTAGTGACCTGCATTTAGAAACTCAAGTCTTGGCACAAGCCTGTAATGCTTTGGGATAAATCCAACTCAGCTTACATATGGGCCACAACAGCTCTGTTTCTCCACTTCCTCCTCTCCCAGATCACAGTTATTTCAGCTGCTTTAATAAAGGAGTAATAAAAAGTTTTAGGGAAAACATCTAAAATTTAACTGAAGAGAAAAAGAGACTATGATACATCAGGAAAAGATATAAAAAACATGACTCTATGGCAAAGAGTAATTCAGACTGTACCTAATTATATAAAATTATTTTCCAAGTTCTAATAGCTATAAATGAGGAAACAATTAATGACAAATTCCAATTACAAAAAGGAATTATCTGCTCTGCAGCAAGCAGTTTGGTAACATTTATAATACACAAGAAATCATGACGCTTAATTATTTGAATTTAGCAGTGCTATAGATGCTGCACTGAAATCTAATTGAATAGATCCAGTAAGACTTACAGATGGTAGGCTACAAATAGGGAATTTGCAGATCCATGCATTGTTCTAAAAGGAATTAATAATGACCTCTAAATAAAATTAGAATCAATCTTTATTTTAACATGTTACACCATGAAAATAGATTGCAAATAAGGAACATATTTTCACCTTGATTTAACGTTCTTAAATCTATTATGATGAAGAGGAAGATATTTTCCTTTGTCTCAGAATATTTCTGCAGGAAAATTCTGTGTTGCCTTTTTTTACACACTACAAAGGCATATCTCTTGCACTGAGATTTTGCCCAGCAATACGAAAAGGAAGGTTCTCTTTACAACAGTCTGTGTCTTCCCCTTCCTTCCCCCTGCCCTCTTTCCATGTTCTTAAGATTCTCAAATGATCCAGTACAAAAGGGGGGTACAGGTTTTAGTGAAGTCCAAAGATTTCTCTGTGACTCCCTCTGTCTTTGAGCTTCCCAAATAAAGATTTTTTTTTCCACTATCCACAACTGTAATGAATTAACAGAAAGTCAGAGACTTTGCGAAGTCGTCATGCAGTGATGAAACAGATTTTCCCATAGAAGAGACAATCTGTAGGGGCTGCATTCCTGGTAGGTTTGCATTTGTCATGGTTACTCTGAAAAGCATGGCAGAGGAGAAAAAACCAAAAACTTACTAGATTTTCCAGAATCACTTTGCAAAGAATTCACAACCCATCAGAATTTTCTGAAGGGTTCTTACATGTGTGCACGGACAGAGGTACAAATGATGCTCAGTATTAACTCTCCAAACTAGAGCTCTTATCATTTTCCAAATACTATGCTCTCTAGTGGGTGCCAAGGAACTTTCCATCTTCCATCAGGTACATCCAGTGCTAGCAAATGTCACTTGCTAAGAATAACATATACTTTAATTCCATGTTCTGTCACGATTCAAAATGGAGGACTCCAAAACACACACCCACGACCAAAATAAGAACTCCCAAGACCAAACCAACCAAAGAAAACAAACCCCCAAGCAAACCACCAGTGCAACAAAACAAACAACCTCAAACAAACCAGAACAAGAACAAAACCAAAAACAAGAAAGGAGAAGTGGCTGGTTGCCATGGCTTGCAAATTTTAGCCCTTGAATACCATGGGTCACTGCCTGAACAATTCCAAACACCACCAGAGCACTCAAGGTTGAATGCAAACTGAATATTCATTCTCTCACTCCCCAATGCCTGTATAAATACTACCACTTACCCAAAATCCTTTCAAAATGAAAGTAACTGTTGGTCTTTTGAAATGTAGTTTCATTTACTGAACCCTTGCGCTCAGAGCTGTGTCTTGCCAATCTGTCTCTGATTAAGAAAAATTATTACAGCTTTTCTGCTCTTCTGCAGTTCCATAAGCTTGCAAAACTCTTGCTGCAGTAGTTATATTTCTCTTCAGCTACAGGTTGTTGCAAATTACTTGGAACATTGCTTCTTATTATGATATGAATTTGTATTGCTGATGCATTTGCTTTTCTGTCGTAATATGCAGTACCACAAACAGTCTTTGGTAGCATTTTGCATCTCTCCAGTGATTTTTAGACAGTATTTTTATTCAGATTAAATAGCTACATTTATGCTATATTTATATTAACTGATTCCTTAATTTCTCCATTTGGCACCTCTAATATGAACACACTATATGCCTTGAGTATGGCAAGATTTTATCTAGATGGAAGTTTGTGGCTCAGGACCAAATCTCTTGGATAAATTCTTCTGCCACCCCAGATGCTTCAGTCAGAGACATACTCAAAAGAAGAGATACAGTCAGACTCTCCTTACATATCACACATCTCCAGACTGATGCAATACTGTGCTGGACTAGAACGAGGCATTGCAGGCATAGAACCATATCCTTGCTGACCTGGCACAGAATAGCCTCAGCATCAAGGGCATACCAAGGACATTTTGAGTCTTTACCCTGTAACTTGCACTAAGCAATACTTGGTTCTTGCTTCTGCTCTGTTTAATTGCCGTTCTTTTCATTATCTTCATTAAAAGCTGGCTTTAGTTAAGTGGCTGGTATATCTTTCTAGCTGCATGGCAATAAAGGCAAAACAGATCAATTATTTGTGACATGCTACTCCCTACTGCAGAACTGGAAAATATGTAGCATATTAATCAGCAAGATGTTAAGATTCCTGAGCACTAGAAAACAGGTAGATGAGTCTGAATGCTTTGACACTGAATATCTCTAGCATCTACTGACGAATCAAACTAAAACTCATTAGGCTGTAGACAGCAAGAGCTGTTTTGCCAGGTATGTCCCATTTCCTGCTGCAGGATACTCAGTGACTAGCAAAAGGCCAGACATGAAAGGTATCTCTTCCAACTGCTACAAAGCCTTGACAATGACACAGTCAGCGACCACATCGATGCATCATGTAACATTTGGATCAGGCCTCAAAGCAGAAGCAAAATGAAGATTAAAAATCCCTCCCAAGGAAAAGTTTTTCATGAAGAATCTGTCACAAAGAATGCTATTTCCTCTCAAGGTCAACAAGTACTCTGTATGTCACACTAACAGCCACAAACTTTCCAATGAACTCTCACTGGAAACAGCCTGTGAAGCATCCTATCTCCTGTTTTACTGAGAAGCCTTTTCATGCCAAGTACATCAGCATTTAGTCTCTCAGGTAACTGGCCTTGCAGTAAATATGAGTCAGAGACCTCCGTTCTGGTTTCCCAGACACATAAAACAAAATCCTACCTCCAGCAGCAGCAATAACTACTATAGGGGAACTGGTTCTTGGACCCTGGAAGTCAACAGTGATGACTTTCGACAAATATGTCCTATGGGAAAGCAAACCAGTTCCTTCTGTTTTAGGCTGCAGGTGATTTCTCCTTGCAAACCTTTGTGGCTGTAAACTGTGAGCTGAATCTTGGTTTTAGAGAAGAAATTCACATTTCAAGAATCCAATTTTACTTTGCAATAGAGGCATTTCTCTTCCATCACCTGTTTCTAGAGCAGCACTGCCTAGACTCCTGCCAGGATTCACTCCACACCATCACCTTTAGCAATCACAAACATGTCAGCTGCCCTGAAGAGAGGCTCTACCATTCACTGATATGGAGAGCCATGCTAAGGACAGAACAACTCTCAAATGGCTTTACATTACTTAGCTCGATTGACACTACCAGAAAAAGGATTCTGCTTTTACAGGGCTATGCTAAATTCAGGGAGAGATTTGCCAGAATGATAATCATCTTTGAAGAGAGTAACAAAAGACTTTTTAGTAACTTACAAAAGAAGCAGAAGGAAGTGTATGAAACCGGAGCTCTCTGTGAGGTGTGAATTACAACTCCTACATCTAAACTCATCTACCCCTCTCCAATGCCATTGGGAAAACATGCATCATCACATCAAGTGATATTACTTCCTCTTAGTGCTTTCACCTGGAGAAGTCAATGTTCATTAATAATCAAGGATGTTTACAATTGCTTAATTATATGTAATTGCATTTAATTTCTCAATTAGAGAGCAAGAGACAGCACACATTCATACATATATAGGAAAAGGCCAACAAAAGACATACTAAAGACTTAATCACTACTCAGTTTTTATGAGGTCTGCTGTTTAATTTCATCAAGGCTTGCTGACTTTAGCATTCATTCAGCAAGAGATAGTGGTTCAGCTCCAGTTCTTCTGGACTCTCAACAGATGGCCAGTATTTCCTGCCTGCCTGTAAATATTCTTCAAAAGACTGGAAGAAATACAGGATCTCTGAAAAACACAGGCATTTTTCCACAGACCTCATGAAAAGCAGTCCAGATCAGAGACCAGCCTTTGCATTGTACCATTCTGGAATGTCCTGCTTTACCTGCCAAATCACATCAAAAGCATTTTCATCTGAAGTGATGATTCACCCTTTTAGGTGTAAACTGTGCAACACCCAAGACATCCACATGTTTCTAGACAGAGTGAGAGAACACGCTCACAACTCACTCCTACTACTGGATTTAACTGTCAAATTCTGGACCAATGTAGTTACTGGCTCAGGAGATTCTTTAAGCATGCAGTACCTAAACTGGCTGTCACAGCAATCCTGCATCACACTGTGGAAAAAAAATGGTGCAAGTCAGCACAAACAACGTGTGCTAGAGTAAAATAACTGCAGATGACAATAGCTGTTATTTTCTTGCTACCTTTTCCAAAGGCACAGAAGTCCTTCAGCATCACTTAAAGGCACTACAAGTAAACAGAAAGCTAGTTAAAAAACCCTTTGTAATTAAATACCTGGTGTTAACCTACTCTAAACACGCACATACAGGTAAGTAGCCATGTTTGCTAGAAAAGTGATTGTTGCTACATAATTAGTGTTTTGATAAAAGTTATTTCCATTATCATCCAGAATAATACATAACAGATGCCACAAAAAAGTCTCCATGGCAAAAGAAAATCCACAGGAGGATCCTTTCACATGCAGGAAATATTTCCCGGTAACCAACAGCAGGGCACTGTATAATGGGAATGTCACTCACACCCTTTAATCTGATGTTTAACGGTTATCTATTTACAGCAAAAGCCCACAAAGGACCATGACCAAAGACAGGTGCATAACAAATCAATAGCAACCTTAAATCAAAGAGTAATTACATGGAAGGGAAGGGAAAAAAAAAGAAGAAACCGAAACAGTGAGGTGTTTCCAAATACCACAGCATCATTCATTTCAATGCTAAGGCTTCATAAATTACTAAGTAGCAAGACTATTTTGAAATAGGAATCCAAACCAGAGCAAGTATATGTAACCCATGGAGGTGAATCCATTAAGAACAATTAATGAGGAACAGCCACTTCTGTTTGTTCTCTTAACATGATCCTTCCCCTTCCCTAAGGCTGCCAGCCTCTTAATAATATCAATATGTTGCTGCTTTGGAGACATCAACCAGACATTGTTACACAGCCTAATACTTGAAGTCCATTGAATCAACAGCAGATAGCAGCACATTTTATTCTGTCCCAAAACACTGTATTTGTTTCTTCTTTTATCATCCTCCCTTGCTGCTCATGTCCAGTAACATACAAGTGAATTAATGCTTTCTGATTGTAAACTTCTCACTGCTACATTATTTTTCTCAAAAGCTGAAATCAAATACAGCACCATTGTCCAAATATAGCCATTTCAGTCACATTGGCAAGCTCCTATCACTGCCAACACCTTGTTACTGTGGATAAGAGCATATACAGAGCATAAAAAGAAAACCTAAGCAAGGGATTTTGTTTTAAGCCCTCACACAATTTTCCAGGAGACACAAGAATAAAAAGTTGGGAGTTTTACTCAGTTTTTAATTTTGTAAGTCTTTTAAATGGTACTTTTTCAGTCATAGCTTCAACAAAATAAGCACATAACAATATATTTGCACATTTCCCTCAGCAAAAGTTCATGAGAATTACTATTTATATGAATCACTGCCATCACAAAATTACTTTTGAGGAATATACCCTACACACCTGAGCATGTATAGTTTTATTTGTAAGAAGAAGAGTAGGATATGCTTTTGCTGTATGTACCCGAGTAACAACTTAAGGAAACCTGGATGCAAAGCTTCAAATTTGCCATAAAACCTCTTCAAGGAAAACTTGGGAGTTCACTATGAAGAACACCAACAGATCACTCAAACTCTGGCTTTAACATTCTCATTCAGTTGGTATGCAAACTGAAGCAGTACAAAGTACTATATTTGGAGCACTTTGGACGGGTTGTCAGACAAAATGCTAGCAGTAGAAGCTGCCATATCAAATGCAGTATTACAGGAAATAAAATCAATAGAGAAGACTGCCTGTATCTGAAATTACTCTCAACTACAGTATCAGAAAAGACACAGACTGAGTAGAAATACCAGAACTCCCTTATATTACGGCTGCACATTTAAACAGATTAAAGCTGCTAAATCATAATCCCCCTCTTTCCCTTATAAAGTCAGCAACATTCTAGACACTCTAGACAAAGCAAGACCTCAAGGGGGTAGTTCAGGATTTGAGTTTTCTCAAAAGAAGAGAAAACAAGTTCCATGCTAGTGAACTAGAGCAGTTGATGTCATCCACCTGGACTCGTGCAAAGCATTTGACACTGTCCCACACGACATCCTTGTCTCTAAATTGGAGAGACATCAATTTGATAGGTGGACCA
>WYDI02034402.1:7212-22525 GCA_009867235.2 Psittacus erithacus
TTTTTTTTTTGCTACAAGTCATGTTTTTGTTGGATATATTTGGACAGTTTAGAAGGTTTAATGATCAAAATTCCAGCAGGGAGAGGAATGAGGGTTTGAGAGAAGGCAGCAAGGACTCTTAAGTCAGCTCACATAAGAATTCTTATTGGACATTGTGTATATTAGGTCTTGGGAGGTTTTGTGATGCATCTTCTGCACCAAGGTCTTCCAGCAGACACAGGGTGTGATTCATCTTCCCAAATTTTCTATTTCTGCAGTGGCTCAGAAGAATGAGAGCAAATTCTGGGCAAGATTCATCCTAAAATAGATATCTGAAGTATATTAGGCGATTCACACTGGGTCTTTGTGAAATGGATCCTAGGGTGACTAACACAGATGTAAAGGATAATACCTAAAATCAAGCAAGATGTGTCTCATCCATAATTGCATCAGCGATGGCTGTGGTCACGACAGTAGAAACGACTGGTGGTTATGTGCTTGTTGTAATACCTGGGAATAAAAATTGCTGAAAACAGCAAAAAGAAAGGTCTTTCAGATTGAACTATGTGGCTGTCAAGTGTGCAATTAAATGGGCCACAAATAGCAAAGCTTTCTCTGGGTGTAAATTAAATCATCTCTGGTTTACAACCCTCTCAGATACGAGACTGAAGGAAAGTTTAGTTTAAGGACCTCCCAGGCTTTTCACCATAAAATGGGATGTGAATAATTTTGATTTCAATAAATGTGGTAAAATAAACATTGCAGAGAGATCTTTCATGATCAGTGACTCATTTCTGCCTGGAATTAGGAAATAATTTTACTTGGTTTTATCTTTTTCCTCTAAATGAAGGGAATGGAACAACAGCTGTACCCAGGATGCCAGAATTTGTCCCTTTAATTTAAGGCTGGTTCCTAATCTTAAAAAAGAGAAATTGTGTATGTGTGTGTGTAAGCTTTAATGAAATGGCTCTTACCCATAAACACAGCATTATGAATGCCTTAGACACTAACAGCAAAAGTAATCTCTGCGAATAATCACCTTAATGATGATTTTCATTAATCTTTGTTCGGAGCTATTCTCTTTGATTGTGATGAAGAGGAACAGTAGGTAGTACAAATTCAGAGCAATGCCACGTACATTCAGAAGATACTCTGAGGGTTTGCATTATAAAAGCTCCTTCTGATCTGCCATATGTACAGAGGAACTGGCATGGTCCCTCTTAATAAAAGAGTAACACAAAGAACTTTTATCAGAATAAAGGCTGTGTTCTCATTAGGTATTGCAGCATGGCTTCACTTCCTATGGAATTTTCCCCTTGTAATTTTCCGAGTTCAGTGCTCCTGCAAGGCATGGGAAGAAAGCATTCACGGGCTGCATGACAGGTATACCAGGATTTGAACTTCTGACTGCTTAAATGTAAAGCAGGACTCTTTGCACTTCTTTAGAAAGACAGCGAGACTTACACTGCTGGAAAGGGAAACCCAAGAGCTTCCATCCTGAAAGGCATGACTTGGGGAGCTGGAAGCTAAGAGGGCTTGTTCTTTTTCCTTTATGTCCACTGGCTTATCTACCTTCATTCTGAATAAAGGAAACTCTTATTATAGATGCAGTGTGCGCAAAGTGCTTGTCAATCAAGAGAGGAGACCAAAACGTCAGCTTTCAATCCAATTCTGTCACCTATCAGTAAAATTAAAGATTAAAATAAATTAAAGATTATAATTAGGATATATTATCATAATAATTAAATACAATTCTTGGGATGTGAGATTAGACACTAACTAGTGTTTCTCGTTTCTAGACTGACGGCTGGGGCTTGGTAATATTGGCCATATTGCACTACAGTAGACCCAAACCATATTAACCCAAATCCATACAAACTAAAGTTCAGTCACATTCATGTACTTAATACTTTCCACAGTCTAATTATCTTAGTGTAGGGCTAGCCAACAGGAAACACAGGGAACATCCTGGGAACGCAAATGACATGTGCTTGCATGCTATTTTTGTTCTATTTATTTACCTTTAAGACATGAAGTCTTGGGTTCATTCACAAAGTGCATAGGATCCCTTTCCTCCCTTTTGTAGTTCAAGAGACAGAATTCATGCAATTCTTTTTATCTCAGGTTGCAAATGCAACATCCAAGCTGCATTTCCCCTTGTGCTGAATGCTCTTCAGGGACTGTAATCTTACCACTATGACCCAAATAGACACCATAGTTAGTGCCTTCCAGGTCTAGGTATTTATTCTTGTGCAGTAGAATAAATCCAGAGCAGCTTGGGAATTACTCTTCTTGCCAAAGACCATCTCCAAGAGAGAGTCCACACACAGATGTCCAGTTTTGTAGGGTAAGAGAATGACCATTCTGTGCCAGTAGATTTCAGGACCAGGAACATTTGATTTATTAGTATAGATACAACTCTTTCTGCTCATAATGTTTTTTTCCCATCTCAGTACTCTCCAAGCTATTATTTTTAATTATCTGTATTTTGTTTAAAGAAAAAAAAGGTGTTTTCATCAGAACAGATAATTACTTGGTAGATTTATTCCTTTCTAAAGATAATTTAATTTATTAAGATTCATGCTTACAATTTTAGTACCTCCTCTACCTAGTAATTACTATTAAATTAATTTCTATCTATTCTTAAGCCATGTTTGTTCTTCTTGTACCTCTAACTTGCTATTATTATATGTGCCGTTTAGAAGAGAGCATGTCTGTTTGCCTTAAGAAATGAAGTACTATATAAAAAAGTCTTTTAAAACAGCCTGGAAAAAGCCCATCGTACCTTGAAGGCAGTGTCAGTAATATATCTCTTCTTCTTGACAGATGTTTGTGCAGTGTGTTTTTGAGACCTGCACTGATGGGGGTTTTGCCATCTCCCCAGACAAGTCTTTTCTGGGGTCCATGAACTTTGCCTTTACAAAGCTTTTGCAGGTCTGGCCTGCATCATTCTGGTGATTTAAAGCTGTTGTTTTGTGTCTTCTCATCACAGCCATAATACTTACTGTCTTTCCTCATAGGCTATTCCAGACCTCTGATCTTTCCCATTGCTCTTCTTGATCTGTTTCCATTTGATATGTTTTGAGTTTTTTGATTGATTGATTGACTTTTGTTGTTGTTTTGTGTTGCCTACTGTAGTGTCAGTCATATCTGCTTAAAAATGTGTCAAACCTTTGTCATTCACCATCAGGAAACTATCTACAAAGATAAAATGTGACATAGCTCTTCATAACAGGAATTATAGAGATGGATGTTTCTCTAACACAGTGACTTCTTCCTTTACTGTATAACTGAGTTGAGATCAGGAAATTGATGGCAAAAGAAATGTGGTTTTCAAGAGGCCAAAGACCTCCTCTGTAAACTCCGAGATACACAACAGTGGGTGAGTGGAAAAACAAACTGGTTTGAATTGTTCTGTTGCACCAGCCATGAAAGGCAGCTACAAGTATTGCCACAGCCAAAAATATGCATATTGCATTACATGTATGGGTCTTTGAATGATGAATAGAAGATAGTAAGTCAAATCAGCACAACTGAGTACAGAAGAAAACAAGCTGCAAGTATAAATGTAACAGTAAATTTATACCTGGTGAAAATGTTTCTGTTCAGTTTTCTGATATTAACCTTCTTTTAACAAAGTGGAGGTTTAGATTAGATCTTAGGCAAAAGTTCTTCCCTGTGAGGGTGCTGAGGCACTGGCATAGGGTGCCCAGAGGAGCTGTGGGTGCCCCATCCTTGGCAGTGCTCAAGGCCAAGTTGGATCGGGCTTGGAACAACTTGGTCTAGTGGAAGGTGTCCCTGCCCGTGGCAGGGGGCTGGAACTGGATGAACTTTAAGGTCCCTTCTAACCCAAACCAGTCTGGGATTCTGTGACTCTATGATTCTGTGGGTGTCCTGTCTTTGCCACTGTTGAAAGAGTTAAACAAATGTAGATCTTAATATACCAGTTCCAAGGTAATGTGTGGAAAATCAAGGAAACAAGGGAGAATCTTGTAACAGCTTCTATAGTAATATTTCTTCATTTATGTACATCTATTGTTTTGTATTCATAATGTATCTATCAGGCTTCTCCAGAACAAGCTCACTGTTATGTACATTCTTTGCTTTAACTTCCACCCTTTAAAACAGTAATTACAATGATATTCTAAATGTGCCAGTCCTATGAGGATAGGAATGTGCTTTTGTTATATCAGTTAGGCATTTTGGGTTTGTAACTGTAAGATAAAACATCAATCATTTAATTTCTTTGCTATACAATCAAACACATAAAGGCTTATCAGAAGCTCCTGCTAATTGGCCCCTGTTAATTTGTATGGAGGCACGGTTGATAACAGCTAGCATAAAAGCAAGAGAGTAAAATTTCAAGCTGCCACTCAAACATTCCTGTACTAAATGACTCCTCAGATTAGTTGGTGTGTACATGCAAATGGAACCAGCTTTATAAGGAGTGGGACCAGAGATTTTATCCCTTCAGAAACTGGCAAAGTGAATAAGCACATAACTCCGCAGACACTCTTGTGCACCTGAATATTAACAGCCCTGCGGTCTTCTGTGAGCGCAGACTACGTATGTTGTCTCATGGCAATAAATGATTTAGGATCAGAACATGAATGTAAAGCTTAGATGTAGGTTTGAAATGTACTTACACTGAATGGCAGTTATACAGATCTTTATTATATCAAAGCCCATCAGGTTCTGCAGTTATTTTCTGTGGGCAGGATTTCTCATATCACATTGATCACTTCTGTGTTTAATCTTCCTTTTTTCCCTGCCAATTTTAAGCATTTTGCAAGTACTGGCTGAAATTCAGTCCTAAGTTATAATCCAGCCCTTTGGCTGGTCCTTTTAAAATATATTGCTCTTAATTGCTTTCCATTAGGAGAAGAACATTAAAGGTACAGTCAGTGACAGCCGCCCATTAGAGATGAACCAACAGGACGTGTGATCTCTGAGCCTCAAGCAAGACGTAGATAGACATTAGTGTGTTCTGAAGGTTAAGCAAACTTCTTCCTGCTCTGGTTTCTCTGCAATTAACAGAAAACATGAAAACATTACCAGGGCTTGAGGTGACTCACCTTGAAAAGAAATAATTGTGTAACCTTTATTGAAGCACAAGGAAAGTTAATAGAGGAAGCATTGTTTCCCTGGCTAAATAAATGATGAGTATTTGTAAAGTGCAGCCTGAGCTGAGAATCATATTCTCCTTTCAACTAGAACCACATGCAGCAGCAATTTATTAACGTTCTAATGCTGTGCAACCTGCACACTGGCTTTCAAATAGGTTAAATGTAGCACGGAGTGTATAACATTTAGTATGGCAATTAAAACATCTCTGCATCCTATTCCTGATCAGAAATTACTGTCGCTATATATACACGCTGCTGTCATTAATGTTTCCGCCCTTGAACTTGAAGTTTGCTGTGTATGATGTCCTGTCAATTAAGTGCAATTACACTTATGTTCCCTCATTTGGTGAGCTTGCCAATTTATGGTTCACTTGCTGGGGATGGGGAGGAAATTGGACCACATTGCTCCTGCTGATGATACTGAGAAGAAAAACATCATGTGAAGCACACACATTTAGGCAATTTTTTCATTCTTGGGGCATCGAGGGATAAATCAGAATATCCCAATATTTTAGGAAAAGGGAAGTGAAGCTTTTTTCCTGTAGGGCAGCTATGGATCAAAGTGTGTTTTATATAGAGACACATGTACATGGAAAGGATAGGATGCTGTTAGCCTCATGTTTGTCTGTCTTTGATGCCCCAGTGTCATAAGGGCAGGTACCCTTTCAAATTAAAGACATTTACCTTTTCAACATGTTGAGGTTTTTTTTCAGTAAATGAAGTACATTTAAATTAAGTTCTCCAAATTTCCGTCAATAAATGCTCTCTTACCTATACAGGGAAAGCTGAGTATGGGGGATCATGGCAAGGGAGAAGGAAGGGTGGCTGTGAGACAAAAGTGGGGAAGAGATAGCTCGTGTGAGGAAGAGGAAGAGGAGGAGGAAGATGACAGCTCCTGTGGAGGAGCTGAGCAGCAAGAAAAGCAGATGTTTGTATGAGGAAAAACTCCCAATGTCCAAAACTAGCTGTTGACAAAATGATCATTTTGTCTCATTAGCTAGGCTTCCTGAAAGAGGACTAAGGAGGACATGTCTACTTGCTTGGATAGGTGAGGTAAATCTTTATGTAGTGATCAGCCCTGTTGTCCCAGCGGGGCATATCAGTGATGCTTGCATTTGAAATCCAGGAGTGCAATTCTGAATATAATCTGTCAGGGCTGTTTCGCTTCAGGAGCCCGTTTCTCCAGATGTGCAATGATAAATACGTTAACTTCCTTTACAAAGGTGTTTGGAAGGTATAAATACTTAGGAAGTTTTATCACATCCCTTTTGAAGCAGAGTTCAAAGCTTATTTTTGTAACCTCCCAATTTTCTTTTTCTGCTTTTGACTGTTTTCCAGATTACAGTCCTGCTCCTGTGAATGTTTCGAGGCTTGCAACCTCAAGCCTGAAAATCACCGCCTGCTTATCTCTTGTCCCTGCAACTCATAACTCAGCTTCTGCTGTCCCTAGTTACACATGCAGGGAAATGCCAAACAGGCTGCGCTACTGAAAGGGAAAAAACAACCCAGTTAAACTTGGAACTTGATGCTACAAACATCAAAATGTTTGTGTGTTGCAAGTTAAGGCTACAAATAAGCGTGGGCAGGATGGATATCTTAGTCATAATATTTCTTTTTATGATGAGAATTTCTGTCAGCTGCAGTTTTTGTGTTACCAACATCTGTCACTGTGGGCTGGGCTATGATCCGTAAGTGTTTCAAGTAAAAGGAAACAGATTTTCCTTCTAAAAATTAGAAATAGCCAAGCTGTTGTTTGGAACAAACCCCTGCATTTAAAGCCATCTTCTCCTAACAGTCAAAGAGAGACTTTTATTTTCTGTGTGCTTTTCTGAATTCCAAGTGTCACCTGAGGTCTATCTCTTTGGCTGATAGCTGTGATTTCCTCCATGTTGGTCACCAGGGTGTCAATACTGAGTAGCAGGATCAGATTAATGTTCTTTCCAAGAGTATGCGTTAGCATTGTCTAAGCACGCAGTGATTCTTCTTTAATATGCTGCAAACAGTTTATTTACATCTTTGAATGACTGATGACTTAGGAAATAGTACAGCCTTACACCCCCCTTATCCAATGACAAATTCTTCTGAGGAGCTGTTATGATATGTGCGGTGCTGCTGTGTCTATTACTTTCAAGATGGAAGCAGACAATAAATCCAGTGTCCTAAATAGTGGAAGTATTGTACCTGATAATGTCTTGAGTTACCATTACCCTCCTCAGTTGGACTATTCAGCAGACCACTCTGTTTCTGAAGAATCCAGTAGAAAACCATCTAGTTAATTAAAGTTAACAACATCATCAGGGGGTTCCTGGCGGCATTTCTTATTTCTTTTTGTTTCAAATATTCTTTCTAACTTCCATGGGTCATGTATATACATTAATCATAATCCTGGCTCGAATATGACAGGGTTGTTCAGATGCTGTCTCCATCTGCCAAGAGCTTACACTCCAGAACTCCCAGAATGCATCTAAATTCTCATTTAGTGGTTGTCATGCTTCCAGGGGCAGGCTCACCTGGGGAACAGGCTAAGTGCATGGGGCCAAGTTCCACAGCTTAGCAGACTCTGAGAAAAATCAGAGAGTACTTGTTCATGAAGCCCACACCTTCCATTTAAATAGGTATCTAACTGGGAATTAAGGACAAGTTGTATTTCCTGAAAGTCTAGAGCACTGATGCACTGGAATTCCCTATCAATAAATGCTCCTTTTAAATAAAGGAAGAAGAAACTTAAATTTCTATTCATTCCTTTCCTGTGAAGTCTTCAACGGTACATGGTAATCACTGAACTATAATTTGCTGGGTCACTGAAAGGAAACCATAAGGAACTGTACATTATAACAGTATAATGGCAACAAAATAGGATGAAATGACAGTCTTGAGGGCTTGCTTCAGCTTCAAAAAGATATGCTTCAGCTATCTGTCTAGCTGGAAATGGATGACTAGAGCACTTGTGTTCCATGTTACAAAGTGATGTGACACCAAGCAGCTTTCGCTTAGACATGATATAACAACAGACTTTATTATTTCAGAATTGGAGCCATGCGAATCCAAGATGATTTATGTGCAATTTGTGCCTTTTTACTCCTGTACGTGGGTACCAAGTATGTTGCGCATGCATTAGATAGTCTGTACCTTGTATACTTTCTCACACTGGGAGGGAGTATGGTATTCACTGATCAATTAGCACACCAAATATGTAAATGCTATGTGCATAACCTTGATTTGTTTGTTTTCATATCAGTTGGGAAATAAGACCTATACAGAAATAGCAGTAGAGCAGAAATCTGGTAGAAGTCACTGATATTTGTGTATGTAGCTGTCATAACGTATGGAAGACTGTACTTGAACGTATATAAAAAGTGCAAGTTTCCTGGCAAATAAAGCCCCCCTCATAGAATATAACAGCCAAGTAGGTCTTTGTGATAAAAACCAAGGGATGGAGTCCAACAGTACTAAACCTGGGTGTAAGACAGACTTCTGGCCTAGAGCTACCTTTGAGAACACATAGAACTTAGGGCCCTAAACCGCTCATCTCTCAAGCTTGACAGGGATTACAGTCATCTGACTTCAGGAGTCTAAAAGTCAGGCACCCGTTCTGAACTAGCTGTCTCATTTCCCTTTATGATCAATGGGGAGAGATCAGCGAGGTGATGATTCATTCCTCTTATCTCGGTCTGGCATGAATCATTCTTTCCACTTCTCCATATAAGTTATTTTCTCTATCCTGTGCGTATATTCTGGTCTTTCAATTGCAAAACACTTCCAGCTGGTTTTCTCCAAGCCAGGAAAAATCCAAGGATTGCTACCAATGAAAAAATCACAGATTTATACAAAAACCCCCACTTTCCTGCAGGTACATGCTTCACATGCTTCATTGAGATGACAGATAAGGCTGTCCCTGCAGTGTGATGCGCCTGACACCAGAGTGGCACACAAAGGTGTAAATGAAGGTGACTCAAAATGGATGTTCAGTCAGGAGGAGACACTGAGCTCCAGAGAAAGCTGCAAGATTAGAGTGCCTGACCTTGTAATTTGTAAATCTGGGGCAATTAGAGCAGGGAAAAGAAGAAGTTAGACCTACAATCTGTGCCCTGCTTTTGGGTCTTCCTTCAGACCTTCTGGATAAGTTAGAAAGAGGTTTTTATACAAACAGCATATGCTGTTTTAGCCTTTTTTCACAGAATTCCCTTCTCTTGGCTCTCTGTCTCCTCTCTGGTGTCTCTTTCTCACAGTGTAGTACTTTTACTCCCCAGCACATGCAAGGAATAAAAATCATACCTACAGTATTCATATCTTGCAAACTAAAGCACGAAGTTTCTTTCTTAATTCCAATGACTTTTTGAAAGGCTTTATTCCCCCTCCGCCTCCCGCCCAGTATCAGCAATCAGAAAGTGTCCTGTCTTCTCTCTAATTAATGATCACTCTTTTCAGGCATTGCAGATGTCTTCACATATGGCTCATTACCCTTAAGACAGAAACGATGTAAGAGTTAAAGGTTTATTTCACAGGGTGCTTTGGGCAACCATGAAGGATGAAGTCATTAAAAATACTTTTAACTAAAGCAAGAGCTGCTGCACAGACTCATATTTTCTTGTTTTTACAATCTTATGTGGTGGTTATACCTTTTGAATCAAGGCTTATGAGCTTTTGCTTATGGTAAAATTTGCCTGGAATAGACAAAAATTGAAATAATAGTAACAAAACATTTAGGTTCTACAGAATTTACTTTTTTCTTGGTAAACTTTAAATCAATAAAGTAAATTAATTAGAAATATGTCTACACGTGTATTGATGAGCTGGCAGATCTACATGAGTTTCCAGAATGCTAGGTCAATGAAAGAACTATAGGAATCAAAGCAGGGAATAAAGGTTGAAGTTCAGTTATACCCTACCACTTGAGTGTACAAAGATTACTGAAACTAGTACCTTATTTTCACCATTTAGTTTAATGGTAGTAGTTAGTTCCTACTTCTGAAACATGCTTAACTGAATGAAGATAAATAATGAAACTTTCTAAAGTGGGCACACAAACAGCAGTTAAAATACGCACTTCATTAATATACGTGCTTACTTGAATATATGTTAGATATTATTAGCTTTGCTGTCAAGTCAAAAGTGGTGCCACTACAATGACTTTACACATGACATTTATTCTAAGTTGTGGATGCTTAAATACAGGCCTCAGAAAGTGTCATCTTCTTCTTAGGAGAACTCAGCTGAGCCAGCAAAGCCCTGTTGTGGACTTGGTGGTCACTGTAAAGCCTTTATCACCTTTGAGTCTCTGTGGTCTTTGTTACTGAGGATGTTTAAAGGATAAAATCTGAGACTTTAAATTTGATCTAAATTTTATGGAAAAGCAAAGACAGGTTTGATTTATTGATAGAGATGATGATCATCCATCAGATTCTTTTAGGAATATGAATCCAAATGACACTGGGTTTAATATGGAATCAGGTACTTGTAATAAGTATACCCATAATGTGGATAAAATTAATACAGAAGAAGGGAAAGGAAGGTTTCTAACTTAAACAATGCACTAACTACTTTAACCAGACATATATTAATGAGAAGTTGAAGTGCTACCTGGAGTCTTAGAAATGCTGAAAGTTTCATGACCTGTTATCTCTTGATGTAGTACCACCGAGAAAAAATTATGGCATTAATAATTTGGAGAGACTCATCCTTTAAAGCAGTCATGTGCAGAGTGGGGTGCCACCTTCAGGAATAAAAAGTCCAGTGCTGGGGGAAAAAGTTGCTGCTATAAAATGCAGCTGTCCTGGGAGCTGTGAGTGCTGAACTCACTCCTGTACGGGAAAGCAGGCAAGAAAAGAAAGAAATGGTAGCATTGTTATAATGACTCATTATTTCTCAGCTCTGATCCCCTTTAGGACATCTCCTGGTGATTCTTCCTCAGCATTCATCAGGATCAGCCAGAATATCCTAGGTAAAGAAATCTGATAAAAATCGGAAGATGCAGCTTTGTAAACACTGATAACAGCCAGAAATCCAGCAGTGCTGTGAGCCTACCAACAAATTCGATGCTTTTCAATATCACAGACTGCGTTACGGCCATAGTTGTTCACCTGTATCAAACCTCTCACTAGGATTTGACTTCAGCCAAATGTACATTCCCATTAGCTGGTCTGATCTAACCAGTGGCTCTTTTGAGGAATGATTGTGCAGCCTGCAGCTGTGAAGGAACTATGCATACAAACATAGTTCTTGTACTTCATCTATACACGAAAGTCACTTGAGCTCAGATTTCCTCAGCAATTAATTTGGTGCTTCCATGTGCACATTAAAAGGTATAAAAGAGAAATCTGGACCTTGTGTAACTCCATTGGTGAAGGACTCAGCTCTTGCGGGAAAAGACCTGATCAGAAGCGACAGGGAGATTATGAATATTTCCAGGAATTTTAGCAGATTCCTGCCTATCACCTCTTTCAGGCAGCTCTGAAGGTTCCAGAGGTGCCAAGGGAAATTCATTTATATCTAGAAATTATAAAATCTTCCATATGTGGTTTTATTTCCTAGCCCTAGTTTGAATTCAAACTGTATCAAGATTGGAACTGAATGTAAATTGGCTATGGCTATGAATGAATACATCAAGACTGAATATCTTTAGTTTCTGGGATTTTATTCTGTTTTAAGGTTTTTTTGTCTTCAAATGCTGCCTTAATTATTTCAGTTGGGGTTAGCATTAATTGTTCATAGCTCTTTTGTTAAGCATGAAATATTAAAGGAGAGTTCATTTTACCAGTCCTTCTGGGTGTCCAAGGTTCCTGGCCGTACAAAAGTCTGGGAATGGAGACATGCACATAAGCAATATCCATAAGCAAAGTCATGCTGTGTGGAAAGGCTTTCCAAATGTGCACACTCTTCTTAGTGAAGGTTCATAATTCACTGCAGGAGCTCTGCCATGCTCTACAGAGTGTTGTAGGCACTCAGAATTGATGAAGCAGTTTAACACCCTTGATAGCTCCTTGGAGACTCATTTGGCAGCTTCAGCAGAGGCTGACTGGAAGGTTGTAGGCCAGTAACAAAGCCTAACCAGTGCAGCTTTAAAGAATGTATTACATTTCATGTGAGTTCATGTAGTGTGGGTAGCTTAAGGTTCCTTAAGGAAAGAAATTCAGAACTGTATTTGATGAGAATAAGGGTCTTGCTTGAGAATCAGTGTTATGAGAAGATAATGATTTATTGTCCTGTACTGAGAACCGTATTAACTTTTCATATGTTTTTGGAATCAATTTCCATTGAACTGGAATAATTTATCTTCCAGAAACTGGAAGGTCTCTTGCTGGTGTTCAAGACTAGTATTTTATGATGTCCCCATGTATGGCATCTAAACTGAAGATCAGGCTGGACACCTGTGAAGGCTGGGCCACAGGCAGTAGGTGACAGTTCTATTTAAGCAAACCTGCTTAAGTAATTTGAGTGTGTGTAGCCTTACTGAATATACAATGAAACCTCTGAGGCTGACTAGACGGGAGCGTGCCATTACCATGATTAAAAAGACATCATTGAGCTTTTTTATGTATCATTAATCATAAGCAATCTGTAAATAAGGAAAGTATCAGTGTTAGTTTTAACAACTGGTCTATCTAAAACTGAACAAAACATTCTTACTTAGGACGCTCTTCCACTGTATGTCTGAAGAGTTTTCTTACTGTGTGACAAACTTGCATGCTGCAGGTAGATGGAATAAAATAATTCAGGACTTGTTTCTTCTGGTGAGGTGTTAATGGTGAAGACTATGCTCACTGCTTCATCGCTGCTAAGCTCCTAATATTTATAGCTGCTCTTGCATCTTACATTTATGACCTTGCATGTACCTGGTTTAGATGTAAGTTGTGGTCTTTTGCAGAGGAAATACGCTAGATGCCTGTAACCATGTACTTCAAACTGAGCTGCGTTAGGTGAGACATGAATAAGGCAACTGAAGAATTTTTAAATAGAGGGCCTAACATCCAACCCAGATGTCATGAGAGAGCCAGTTCAATTGCTGGTTTTGTATATTTACTGAGTCTGAGGAGTGGGCAGAGACAGAATTATGGGTTTCTGGAATACCGGTGAGTGTACTGCAGGTGTAATGGTATGAAAGCAGCACAATCAATTATATTGGTTACAACAGATAGTGCTAAGCTCTGCAACTAGTATCAGTCAGTACAGTACTAGTGTCTCTCCTGATTGTCATGGCATCCTCTTGTTTTGCAAGGGTGGTGGAGAGAAAAGACCACATATTTAACCCTGAGATCTTAAAAAGGATTTTTAGGCAGGAGCTGGTATGAAAGTTGAAAGTTGGAAGACCACACCTGGAATTTAGGTCTCTTTCCCTTGAAAAGAGTCACATATGTTTTTTTGTCTTGCTTCTGGTAGTAGTTCCTGCATGAAATTCACAGCTGCTGGACACTTGCATTCAGCTATAGCCATATAAACCTTTTTCCTGGCAACAATGAAAGCAGCAGGAAGGATGTTATTTGGCTTGCAGAGCTTCTATTGAATGTGAGATAAGGAGAAAAGAAATCAAGGTAGTTCTTAGAGGCTGCATTATTTTCTATGGAAAGCTACTAGAGAAAAAGAGGACATGGGAGAGTTGAGCTATGAAGACCTGAAATACAAGGAATAATGACAAAACATGACAGAATCATTGAATCATGGAATATTTTGGGTTGGAAGGGACTTTAAATTTCATCTAGTTCCAGCCATGGGCAGGGACACCTTCCAGTAGACCAAGTTGCTCCAAGCCCCGTCCAATATGGCCTTGAATATTGCCAGGGATGGGGCAGCCACGGCTTCTCTGGGCACCCTGTGCCAGCGCCTCAGCACCCTCACAGGGAAGAATTTGTTCCTTATATCTCATTTAAATCCCCCTCATTCAGTTTAAAGCCATTCCCCCTTGTCCTGTCCTACAGTTCCTTGTTAAAAGGTCCCCAGATTTCTTGTCTGGCCCTTTAGGCACTGGGAGCTGCTCTATCTGTGCAGCTCTCTCTGCCTGTGTTCCCAGGATTTCTTCTAATTGAGTGTTAATAAGAGATGCACCATTCTAATGAGCAGGTGAAAACAGAGATACAGTCCTTTCTAATAGATATGTTTGTAGTTGTGATAATGAGAAGCTATTAGTATTTTTCTTGATAGCAATTAGTCTGTTGATTGGTTTGTATTCCCCTTGCACCATCAGCACTTTTATCTATCAATACAATGTTGATTTAAATGTTAGTGTTCCTGCATATCCCTTTCAGCTGCTTAGCTGAAAAAATAATTGTATTGACTTAGTAATGCCATGCTTAGTAAGCAAGCTACAGTTACATATTTAATGGCTTTCCCTGTTTTATTCCTCCACAGTATTAGGGCTTGAAGGCTGCAGAACTAACTCTTCAAAAATGAAGAAGCAAAATTTAACTTTTGAGAGTTAATTCTGCCTTTCTGAGCCCATCATACTACAGCAAAGTACAACAGGGAACATTCAGAAGATCTTTATCTAGAGGGATAAAGAACAGACTTCCACATAGCTTGAAACCAAACATAGTCTCTGGAACATTCCCGCAGCACAGAGTGGCACCTAGTGGCTGCAAATACTGTAAAAATAAAAGTTTTAATACAATTCATATCCTCCCAGTCATGATTTTTTGTTAAATGCATGCACACTGTCCTATGTAGTCCTTAATCAGCTGGTGATGCCTGTTACGCAGCACCCAAAATGAAAGGAGAAAACTGCTCTACGCCTTGCCAGTAGCACACTGGCTGATTTGCAACCAGGGCTCATCCACCACTTTCCTTCAAGCATCCTAAAAAAAACCCTGTCCTGAAAAGAAACTATATCTTGTGCAATTATCAATATGAATATCTTAAAAACCCAAATATGAATATCTTGCAAACTACAAAGACTAACTAGAAAAATTAGAACAATAAGACTCCTAAACATCATTGCTGCTACTGAAACAAAAGCAACACTGAAGAAAACTCAAGTGATGGCTTTCCCTTCATGAATATCTTTGTGGTTGTATTACCTTTGACAGACCTGTGCTGTTTTAAGTCAACCTTAAGTTTAGTTAGCTTTCTTGTCTTTTCCATACATGAAATAAAGCAGGTCTTTCTTACAGCATTCAGCTATCTTCAGTGACACATCTGATATAATACAAACACACAAACATATGGGAAAAGCACATAAACAATCATTTGGGAGTTTACTTTGAGGCTTAGAAAGGTAT
>WYDI02034403.1:0-19511 GCA_009867235.2 Psittacus erithacus
AATATTTATAAAATAATACATTGGTATCATATAGAACTGAAGAATCAAAAGTGTCACATAAAATTTCATCAAAATCAATATGTGGATATTTTTAAATTTCAATAAAATTGCAATTTTTGAAAGGCTTTTTCCATGCCCAACAACAAAAATAGACCATCTCTTCCTATAGGATCAGGGTCGATCCCTGGAAGGGTTAGGCAGTAAGATAGAGTTGATGCCTGCTTTACATGTTTAATTTCAAAATGTGAATACTCAGAGCCCACACTCAGTTCTGCCGAGTCTTTGGAAGCACCTCAGTGCATTGAGAGCCAAGTTTTCAATGCCAGCATTTCTCACACACCTCAAACTGCCTCACTATGGATGTTAGCTGGGACATAACTTACATCTGAGCACTCCTGGGATACAGGAAGGAGGTGCACTTCACATGTATTGCTTCAGCATCTTGATGTATTAGATGTCCTCAGAAATTGCCTCAAGCTTTGACTAAGGCTCTATATGCTGCTTATCATTTGCTGCTGTCATGGATGAGCAGCTGGAGTTGCTCAGCATACAGCATTTTTCAGTGATTGGAGAGTCTGCAGTCCCATACTGTCTTCTGTCTGAAGGTAATCAAATCTACATTTCCTGTGTGAGTCCCCATATCACTAAGCTACAAATGTTTTGGGAAAGGGCCAGACAGGCCCATTCTACCTGTTGAAGGAGAGGCTGAGTGAATTCATATCACGTCAGGCTCAGTTTACACTGTTAGTCAAGCCTATGACTCTCCAGAGAGGAGGCTGTGGCATTCCTTAAGGAGTAAAGCAACCTGCATTGCAGTCCTTGGTTATTTTATTTTGCATCAAGGAGTTACTTGACTGTGACAAGAAACTGGAAGTGAGAGGGTACAATGACAGTCATGCTGCTCTGTTACCCTGTGCTTACTTCCTCTCTCTCTGGTTAAATGAATATTTGATTAGCTGATATAAAATCAAAGAGTTTCATATAGAAAAATGAGGATGGAGCCAGCTGCAGAAAACAGACACGATTTATACAAGTAGCAGTTGTCTCCCCTCAGCTGAAAGACAAAAAACCAAACCCAAACCTGTCTGTGAGCACTCCTTTTGCAGTGTGTAAAGTAAATATAAAATCGCAAACCACTTTTATAGGTACTTTAGGCCCATTAGAGGGGTCACTTTATCTGCTGTGTTTGGAAGAACAAAGGGTCAGTGACAGCAGGAAGAAAGCAAATAGTTACCTCATGCCTGGATGAGAGGTTAACTCTGGAGGTGCTCACAGGAACATGTGCAAACCCAGAGAGGACTGTGACGCGTGCTGTGTGATGAATTTAAAGCTAACAAAGTGTGATGACTTTTGAAAATCTAGTTATTTACATGAGGCATTGCTCAGATGCAAAAGATGTACTCTCAAGTAAATGAAAGATAAAAGATGTTGGGATAGTTCACAACTGCCAAATATCGTAGACATTCAGTGTCTTCTGGTCACATTTGAAAGGTTTGTTCCAAATTTGTTAGGGTCAATTGGCTTGTTTGCCAATGTATTAAAATGATTTAGTATACTGGACCTAAAAGAAGCTTAAAATCTCAGAGATAATGCAAAAGGAATGAGTAGTTTCAGGCTACTGGCTCACATTTCAGCAGAGTAACTCATAGCAGTAGGATGGAGTACCTTTCTTCTGGGAGATGCAGGTTTCCACTCCACTGGCTTATAATGATGGGCATTTAATAACTTGTAGAATTAACTTCAAAGCAGTAATGAAAACTGAAAATGAGAGTAAGAAGGCCCAATCAGAAGAAAAGCACATTGAGTATAACTGTGTGTACTCCTAAATTTCACAAGTTACCACCTGGAAGGAAAAAATACATTGGTCTAATCAAAGGCTGGATAAACATCCTGGGTCCATGTAGGCCACAGCACGTGGTCAGCCTGCAGAGATCGGCTTTGATTCACCAGCACTTTTGTTATGTAGCATCAGAAAAAACATTGTTCCACAGACTATCCTCATTGTTCCAGCTCCCCAGAGAAACATATACAAAAAGAGCATAATTCCCTTAGATGACCTCCTTAATGCAGGCTGGGAAATAGCTTTAGAAACAAGGCACACTTTGAACAGACTAATGCATTATTCCTTTTAGGAATGATCTCATCAGCTAGCTGAAAAGAAATGTAACTTCAATGTTTCTGGAAATTGAAGCTGTCAGTAGAGAACAGTTTGCTATGGGGATTAAAATATTACTTGTCTGAGAAATGTTTACAGAAAAAAATGCTAGTAGAACGCTACACATGAGCAGGATCAAGAGGCATTGAAAATTCAAAGGAAGACCAAGAGTGAAATATGTTGGCCAGCTTCAGGTGCAGCATAGGAATGGAAAGCTATTGTTAAGTAAAACCCTGTAAGGTGCTAAAACTGGCATCACAGAGCCCAGGAAAGCTGATGAAAGCCTCACTTGAAATTTGGAGTGAAAACAACTCAAAGCAAACGCATTTCATCATGTCTGTTAGTTGACATGGATGGCTATTGGTCATGGTCAGAAATAGTGCATATGACAAATTTGTGCTGTATACAGCTGATATGATTCAGAATACACTTGTCACTCGTATGATGCCTGAAATGGAGAGCTCATGAAGATTTATTCATGATTAAAGGTGCTTGCAACACGACAGGTTAAACAGCATCCAGGTGGTGGTTTTTTCTGAAAGTGTTTTAAAAGCAAAAGAGCACTATTAGTAACACCTTTTAAAAGCAGGGCAACAGAAAGTAATTCATAATTACTTAGCATCTGAAACTGTAACCTAAAGTTTTTATCATTCTCCAGGCAGGTGAGAGATGAGATTTTTCATTATATCAAGCAGACAAGAGCAGCGAATTGGGTTCTTCAAACTCCTGGTGATGTTCAAATCTAAGAAAAGAAGAAGAAGTAGTGTTTTTGCTTTCCATGGTTTTTTGAAAGACAGGATGAATCATGCATTTTGTCCATGCTTTTAAAGAAACAATAGCAGTGCTGTACTCTGTCTGGTATATGGTTCAGAGTGGTAAGTACCTAAACAGCAGAATATTCTTCTTATAGTTTGATGCTTGATAGCTAAGATCCAGAAGAAGAAAGGATTTTAAATTCATGTCATATGTCTACTGTAGATGTGGGGGGGGGGTTGGCTCTTGTTAATTTCTGTAACAACCCCTAAGCAGCCTCAGAATCCAACAGGGGAGTGACGGATGCCACTTCAGTGTGAAGTTCATTATCTCAAGACGCCACGCTGATGACAATTCTACCCTTGATAGGATTTAATCAGCCTGCTCCCACTGCATCCCTGGAAGAGCACTACATATACATATGGCATATATTTAATCTCTTATGATTAAGTGACTCCTACAAATACAAAAAGCCACTTAAATGAAGGTGCGAAAGATCATCATTCTTCTAGCAGAATGACAGGTCTCTCACAACTCTAGTTATTCTTGTGGCAGGAGCTGCTTCCTTGTTGGGACTGGCTGCGTGGCGGCAGACATCTTGTGAGCAATCCAGATACCTTGGGGTTAGAAGATGGTGTTTCTGCAGGGTGCACGAGGCACTCGCGGGGATACCCAGCAAGAGCCAATCGAGTGTTGCTGTCAGGCGCATGAACAATGTTGTCGGGCCAATAAACAGTTGTTATGATGCACGTGCTTGTTCAAGATTGTTATATAAGCAGTGTGTTAAGAGGCAATAAACGGCATTCCCTTGATCACTTTGGTCATCTCAGCGGTGTCCGTGACTCCCGCGCTGCGACACTTCCTGAGTGACTGCTTTTAGGAATTCTAAACAAGGGTGCAGCTGTCCAAAGACGGAGCTTCTGAACTGTTTGAATTGGTAGCACAGAGCTATTCATTTCATTCCACCATGCCAAGATTTATAAGATCTTTAGGAGGGTATTATTAAGAGGTTATTAAGAGGTTTATTTTGCAGTCAACAACCCTGAGTGCGTATACCTTAGCAGCAACTGACGACATTCTTCACATAGAGAGGATTGCTCTTAAGATCAGCTTCTTAACCTCTCTCCAGAAGGTTAGCTGGTGTATGGTCTCCAGCTGCTACAGAGGGTAATCTCTATTTTAATCCCCGTCTCCACCACAGCCAGCCACTACTCTTTTGCAGTATACAGCTAGTAATGCTCACACACCTGGGCTCAGACCTGCGCTTGCTGTGCATACCAGAGAGAAGATGCTGGTCCCAACTAAGCCATTTTCTATGAAAATTAAGCAAGCTTTTCCCAGCCAACTGAACATAACTACTCTTAAAACCTTCTCACCTCTACTTTCACCTGCCTAACAAATAACTACTGCTGATTGTAATGGGGGAATGCAGAAATAGCATCTCCCCCAATACCTATATAAAAAATAAAAGTATACTATGACTTTAAACCTTCTGTGTTGACCAAATACAATAACTCAACTGAAAGGCTACAGATAACCTTCCTGGAATGCTGGAGTGCCTGGCTAGATGTTTTATGAACAAGGTAAGAATCCAGGAGGTTCGCTGGTTATAAAGTGGCATCTTTGATTCAGATACTCCACAGCATTGTAAGGTTCCTTGGCACATGTCTGTTTTTATAAGCAGAGGCTTCCTCACTCTATTTTTATACCTAGAGATAGAAAATCTTCATTAATTGCATCTGGAATGTAAAAAATATTAAAAAGAAAACACTGACAGGCAGCTCCTTCAGCGTCTTTACAGCCTTTTTCCAAGCTCAGGAATTTTGGACAAAGAAACATGAGAGGAAGTAAAATCTTGTAATGTCAATTAGAAGTAATTTATCTTCAGAAAGAGAAAGGTGTTTAATGAAAATTGAATTCAAGAAGAGCAGTGGTGGTTTCCAAGAAATCTTAACATGCCTCTCTACAAATATCAATGAATCCCCTTTGGTTTTGTTTTTTCTCTTTTTCATCCCTTGCTGTTGTTGAGATGTTTTGGGGGGTTTTGTTTGTTTTGGGTGGTTTGTTTTGAGTTTTTTTATTGAGTTAATCCAAAGCAGGAATTCCAAAAAGTGCATTGGCACAAACCTCTGCTGGGAAATGTCAGGAGTGTGTAAAGTGTGTAAGTCCTGTGATATACATTTGACTTGATTCTGGACAGGAGTATGTTGGGGGATCAGAAGAGAATGGGTACCAAAGACAGCAGAAGCAAACATGAACGTGACAAGCATGGTGTAATTAAGAGGTGTTTATGCCAGGGTGCAGCACTTACCCAGCAAGGAGGGTGCCCTTTCTGTTCATGTGGTTTGGGTTCCTTCCAGCACATAGGACAACACAGAAGGATGGAGTCTACTCAGATTATGATAGATGGTCAGGAAAGAGCTGCAGTGCATATCCAGGGATAAGGACAGAGCAGCAAAGTGGATCTGCTCCTTTGGATAGACACAGATGCAGAGTTTGTACCTAGCAGGAGATGGAAGCAATCTGAAAGCATAGACATCTGTGTTAAATGAATTATTTTTCCACTTCTTCCTGTCATCTCAGGACCTTGTTGCAGTGATTTGTGTGACTTATCTCATGAAGGGGGATATTATAAGTTGCTTATAAGCAGCTGGAGTAGATAAAGGTGTTTGCGTAGGCACAGCAGTCAGTGCTTAGAAGAAACAACTGCTGAGTGATGAGGTTTGGCTCTTATTTCTGTGTGTTGCCTCTCTAGGTCATGGAATGGAGCAATGAGCCTTGACTTAGTAGAAAGAGCCCATTGAGGCATGTTGATATTATCAGAATGTAACCTCCAAATCTTCAGTCAACTCTGTGCAGTCAGCTTTGTGGGACAGGAAAAAAGAGCAAGGCTCCAAACACTTCACAAGAGAACTCGGGAAGCATAGTCAGATATTTTCCTTCAAGACATCATTCTACATCCTATATGTTGTAGCCAGAGATGGCTCAGTAACTGTGAATGTATGGGTCATGTTTTATTTCTTCCTGAAGTCAGAAGGGAGATGAGGAACAATATGAACATGGCTGATCTGGGACTACCAAAGTGCAGAGTACATGAGGAATTCTCCAGAGCACCCAGGCATTACCAGGTACTTGAAGAGACTACAGAAGTTATCTCAACAGAAGGCAGATGAGTACCCCATGGCTGACTGCTGTTTGATGCAACCTTTAAGCACTAAGACTACATCAAGGATGCACAGACTGCAGATGACTTAAAAAAACCTGGAGGGATGCTGAACATGTAAGGACCATATCTGAGGACCAGCTTTTGCTGTTCTCTGCAAGAAGCAGTGTATAAGGCTGTGGAAGTGAACTGCTGGAGGAAAAAAAGTGAGGTAAATAGAGGATTTTTGTGGAAGAGAGATTTTGTGAAGACTACTTTAGAGGCAAGTGAACTTTCGGGGTAACCTGTGGCTCACTGCTTAAGGGGGCAGATGGAGAGGATAATTAGGAAGGTATTTAATTAGTAAAAGTGGAGAGGATCAATAAGCACTCATTTAGCATAAAATCAAAATGTTAAGAAAAAAATTAATTAAGGCACCCACAGATAAGAGGAGAGAAACGTGTTAATTTCCTACACACCAATGCTACTGACCCATGTAGTAACAAGAATTGGAATGTATTTATGAGTATAAATTCAACCTTGCAGGAAAAAATGAAGCTTGGTGAGATCTGCATGACTGGAATGCTTAAGTCTCCTCTTATTACCTGTTTACGAAAGGCTGTGTGGACTAAAAGGGAGGTAAAGTGTTATTCTATGCTGAAAAATTATACTGTCTGTCTGAACCACTGCAGCTCAAAAGCAAACATCACAGTCCACCAGGCTGGTACAACTTACGTCTCAGCATGATTGTGCTGCACTTAAGGCAGCTGCATGCAGTACTTGGTGTGTGAGTGGATGTGGAGGTGGAAGGACTGTGCTTTCATAGACTTACAACTCCCAGCTCCTCTTTCCAGGGAGATGCCACTGAGCCATGTTAGTTTGCTTGCCATGGAGTTCATAACAAAGCTATGATCTGCTGTCTTCCGCCAAGGTCAGGTGCTGCTGATTCTCAGACCAGGGGTATCTTTTGATCATTGAAGCAAGGTTCCTAGAGATTCAATTTGTTTCTCAAGTGGGAAAGTGTGGGAATGCACTGGATTTTCTGTGCACTGAGGAAGATTGTCTCAGCTCTTGTAGGCACAGAGAAGCAGCACACTGTCTTCTGATCCTGAGCCCAGCTTCACTGAAAGAAGTTAATGATGAGCTTCCACCTCACTCTATAAGCAAGAAAGCATGTGGGTTACTGAACCATGCAAAATGAGGGAGTCAAAACAAAGGAAGGTGAGACTGTGGTGTTGATACTCATTAGTAACAGTTCAGAGCAAAGCATAGGAATCACCTAATATTCAGGGGAAAAAAGGTAATTCCATGACAAGTTATAAAAATGTTAAAAAAGGGGAAAAATAAAACAAACCCAAACTGAAAGAGGAGGGAAATAGCAACACAGCAGGATCAAGGATCCTCCCTTTTCAAAGAGCAATATATTGACATCCAGTCAGTCAGCACAAGCTCACTGGGTGCAGTGATGGGGTGTGAGCATGTTAACGGTCAGGCTAATACTGGCTAGTTCCAGCCCATTGCAACTCATATAAAAGATAAATGAGGTGGGTGTGCACTCACAAGCTGTATGTCTGATCTTGCTCTTGAGCATCTGCAGCTGGTAAAAGATGCCAGAATAAAGGTTACTTCAGTGTCACCCCTCAGTCATCAGGATTTGCCTCTTTGCAAAGCAATTGCGCCTGAACCACCTTGTTTTGCACCTTGCCAGAATATTCGACAGTGACTACTGAAGAAGTCTTACAGCTGCTGCTCTTCAGAACATAATTGCTGCCTAAAAAAAAGATAGCACTCAACATTAAAATCGTATCACAGGGGATACTACTCCAAATCATCACACAAGCAGCCTTATGCTACTAGTCTGTTAAGAGTAAGCCCAGGTAACTAAGTGATGCTGCATTGCTCTATGTAGATATAACCAAGTAATTGATCATGCAAGCTGTGCATCTGTGAGCTCTGTGTTTTATATGAACGTTTTCACCGTGTCACAGAGGTGAGGACAGCTTTGACCATAGCAATTGGAGGTAAAAAATACAAATAGAAAAGCATAAATTTAAAAATTAATTTTTAACAAATCAGAACCCTGGAGCTGAAAATGAAATCGCCCCAGCCTTTAGCTAGTGAGACCTAGGCAGTAAAATGAGATAATGGTAGCAATAATAATAGTAAATTATGTATTACAGTCATTACATATAAAAGAAAGAAAGAAAAAGTGGATATTGAAGAATATAAATTGGGACATAAAAATGTAGGAACTGGTAAAAGCACAAGGAAAACTATGTGGTCAGCAAAGTTCAGGATAAAAAGGAGATTGTTAAAGCAAATTTGGAACAAAAAAATATGTAAAGAAGTGAGGGGTTGGACAGGGCTTTGAGCAACCTGATCTAGTAGAATATGTCCCTGCCCATGGCAGGGGGGTTGGAACTGAATGATCTTTAAGGTCTTTTACAAACCAAATCACCATTCTGTGATTCTATGATTCTATTTCTAAGGAATTTCCTACAATATAGCAGAAAAGACAAGTTTCTCTACATGTTTCTCTTTCAGGCTTAGAAAACAGTCAGTATGCTGTGATAGCAGTGCATGTTGCAATGATGATGATTACAATGATGATGTATTTCCTATTCTGACCATGACTCAAAGAATTGTTAGAAGGCAGCTACTGAAGTTAGATCTTTTTATGTAAGCAGGTCTGGATAGCTTGCATCAGAGAGTTTTAAACTGCTGTTTGAGTAGCTCTGTGGATCCTTAACACTGATTTTCCATAAAACTGGGAAGAGTAAAAGCTAGTTTCAGAAAATTGAAAGGAATTCAATGCTGTAAGAAAATCTGAAAATGGTAAAGTGTGCAATCTGGTGGGTCTATTGGGCCTTTCAGCTCTGAAGAATGGCCAAAGCAAGGATGGGTAATAAGATCTTTTCTCATTGCCAAGGATTCATTGACAATAGGTCATGCTAGTTAACTTGATATATTCCCTTGATGTCATAAATTTGGTTGAAAAAGTAATAGTGCAAATGCAAACACAGAGCCTTCTATAGTCTTAGCCCATATTTTCATTAGAAATTAAAATAATAGCAATTAAAAAAGAAAAAAAATCACAGTGAGTACTTTTCAAACCACTGAAAACTTAATGTGTGGATCTTTAAATACAGTCAGCCAATGAGCATTATACTACTTAGCATTTTTATTAACAACCTACTAGAAGTATTGACAGATGTTACAGAAGTGGGAGGGTCATAAGCCATGAAGATGACTTGCTCCCCATCAAGTCTGGTGCTAAGACCCCAGGAAGCGGAACTCTGGCTGTGTTCACCGTGGTTGAAGAGGACTTAGGAGTCACAGCAGATAGGGATGTGAAGATGAGCTCATGCTGTTACTATTTTATGGCGTTTCCAAATATTTCCTCTTATTGACAAAGTCCTGATATGGTTACAGCTAAGGGTGAATTTTCCACTGAGAATTGCACTAGTGGGACACCATGAATGTGAAAACAAGAAAGTTCTTTCAAGAAGAATTTTGTTAAACAGCAGACTGTACAAAGAAGGCATATGGGAAGGATGAAAAGACTGAAAATCATTCTTTATACTGATACAATCAAAGACTCTGCTAGCTTAGATTTATGCAGAGAAGATTAAGGGAATGACTTCATGTAGGTTTGTAAGTACTGACACAAGAAAGAAATCACATAACAGAATGTCCTTCAAGACAGCAGACTGAGACATAATAAGATGCTTTGGCTGGAAGGCAAGGTTAGGCGAATCAGATGAGACAAAAAAGATGCACTAAAGCTATTGCACCTACCTGTTGCTGAGGTATGTTCTTGATCCCTAGGAATGTTTAAATCAAACCTGCTTTACAGATAACACTCCATTGAATAGTTAAACATTAAATTCATGTACCGTGATTTCCCCAGGAATTTCTAATGCTAATTTAATGCTTTGGACTCAGATTTTGATTTTCATGGAAATCAAAGAAGTGAAAGATAGATGCTGGCAGGTCTTTTGGTGCATTCCTGAATTTGATGCCTTACCTTCACAGAATTTCATCTTGGTTTTTCCTAGTGTCATTTCAGAATACGTTTTTATGCACAGCTTATTTTTCTAAGCAGGAACACATGGCTGGAAACCCATGACAGCAGAGGAATGTTCTCAACAAAATAACTAGTGGCCATAGGAGAATGGAAAGCTGAACCAAAGCCTAATGTTTCTGCACATGCATTGCAAAATTCAAGTTTTTTTAAATGCCTCTGCTGTCATATTTTGTGATTGACCAGGCTGTGATTGTGCCTCCTGGATTTCCCATATTAGTGTTGTGGCACTGATTGGCAAAATAAGAGAGGTCTGAGGGGGCTGAGCCCACTCTGAGTACAAGTCCGGAGAGCTCCAAATTTGCTCCTCCTGAGGCTGAGTCACTAGACAGCAAACATGTACATTTAGATGGTGAACAGGCAAGGAGTGGTATCACACTGGTGCAGTGGAGAGTACACCAGACGGGAGGAAGGGAGAACTCCCCACTCATTCACTTGCTCAAGGAGCTGATGAAACAGAGCCTGGGTCAGGCAACAACCTAATCCAATTCCAAGTAATCACAGTAAAGGAGGGAAGAATACAAGGGACCAGGCTAACACAACCTCTCCATGGGAAAAAAAAAAAATAATAAACTCCAAATATTTTTAAAGAAAAAAAAAGCATCCTTGGTCAGTGTTAAGTTTCCACACAGGCAGAATCCTTCCAAACCCTTCCTGAAGAGTGAAAGCAAATAGAAAGTTCAGAACATGAAGATGTGTTTCCTTGATGCATGAATAGCTCACGTTAGCATTAATAGAAATTACCCATATGCCTTTTAGACTGAACAGGCTCAATATTTAAATTTACTCCGTGGGAGCTGCTAGGTACAAAGAAAGCTGCACAGGAGGCTCCTGGAATTCGTAATACTACAGGCTACTAAGAGCTTCCTTTATTTTCTTAACCGCTCCATGGAGCTAAATATGTACCTAGGCAGACGTATCTACACAGTCTTGCCTAGTTAGACAAGAGGCAAAGCTCATTATTTTAGGACAAAGACTTTATTTAAAACCTGCTGAAAAAGATAAATAGAAGACAATGTCATACAACAGATTTCTGGACTGGTATAACTCACTGTCTTAAACAAACTTCTGCTTCTTCAAATTAATGTATTCTGCTTGTAGAATGAAATCAGTTGCTTCCCAATAAAGCCCTGCAGTTTCACTCTTCTTTGGAACAGCTGTATGGAAAAAAATGTAAATAAGTGAAATGACACACTTTACTTTTGTTGAGGTATTTAAAAAATAAATGTGCATTTCTTTTCTTTATTTTTCTTTTTTAAATTTCTTTGATTATTGTTGAATGAATGCATTTTAATTCTAATACTCCCAAAAATATGAATATCCTCAATGTGCTAAAGAAGTAACTTTATAGACAGAACTATCAGCTGTGTGCTAAAGAGTTTTTTGCATGCATTTTTAGTTAATTTTTAGGTATTAATGAATTCAAATGCACAAACTTGCATTATGGGTTTTTTTCAAGGTACAGAGTAAATCAATTAGACATTTTAGACATGCTTTAATTGTCTTGATCAGTAGCCCATACAAGCACTTCCCCTGACTCATAAGGCAGCTACATGAGCAATTTCTGAATAAAGAAAGTGCAGGATGCCTAGTTTTAAAAAATCACTATTGTAATTTCTATTATTACAGCTGAATAACTGGGTCAAAATTCTGCTCACATAATCTTATTGCACTCAGGCTACAAGCTATTGTAAATACAAAGCACTTGTAGTCTAACTCCTTTAATTTTCTTAGCAGAAATACTAATGGTTTATAAGATGCATCATCATTAAAGTTGTGCTCATTTTAAATTTTTCTTTTCTGAATGTGAAATGTGGCCTCATTGACAGATGGCACCAAAAGACAAAGATATTTAATACTTTTCCACATGAGCTTTCGCTAAAAAGGTCAAATGGTTAGAATGTTCTATATCACTGAGAAATAAAACATCAGCACAGAATGGGAAAAGATCAAGTAACAAGTTGCTCTTTGACAAGTTGAATCTTTTCATAACTGCTGGCCCTGATGGGATTCATTCAAGTTAGCTAAAGAAATTACTGAAGCAATCTCAAAACCAATAGGGATTATTTCTGAGAACTTTGGGGGGGGGGGGGGTGTAAGATACTGTAAGAGAAATATAGCTCAAGATTTTTAAAAGAATCTGGAACAGAAATAAAATTATCTGTATGAAGCCATAGGATAATAAGTAGATTATAGGATAATAAGTAAATCATGTCAAACTCCTATAATTTTCTCTTGTAATAACTTGACTGGCATCATGAGACAGTACTAGTAGTACTGAATCACATCTTGACTCATTCCTGGAATCATCTCACACAATATTCTCACATGAAAAGCAGGGAGACATGGGCTAGGTCACCCATGTCACCTGGGGTAGGTATAATGCTGGTTATGTATGCATTCTGAAGGAATAATTACAAAAGACACATTCTCAGAACTAACAGACATGCCACGATTTTGTAATGTGTTGTTCTTGGTCTAGCATAGGCTTTGACACTTGGAAGGGACCTTAACGATCATCTAGTTCAATCCCCTTCCATGGGCAGTGACACTTTCCACTAGACCAGGTTGCTCCAAGCTCCATCCAACCTGGCCTTGAACTCTGCCAAGGATGGAGCATCCACAGTTTCTCTGGGCAACTTTTTCCTGTGCCTTACAACCTTTACAGTAAACATGTCTTCGTAATGTCTAATCTAAGTCTGCCTTCTTTCAGTTTAAAGCCATTCCCCATTATCCTACCACTATGTGCCGTTGTAAAAAGTCCCTCTCCAGATTTCTTGTAGGCCCCTTTTAAGTACTGGAAGTCTGCTCTAAGATCTCCTTGGAGCCTTCTCTTCTTCAGGCAGAACAAGCCCAACTCAGTCTATCAATATGTTGAGCTATTGTAGAGTTCACAGGAGAGCTGCAGGAATAAATGGAGTCCTAAAAAATGCCAGCTATGGGAGATTTCAGAGGCTTGTGCCACCTAGAGAAGATTGAAGATAGACAAGATGATGATTTCGTGATTTGTAAAAAGTTGCTGCCAAGAACAATGAAGAATCTGTTCTTCAGCTCTGTAATGAATTCTGGCAAGAAAAGTTCAGATTAAACATCAGTAAAAAGTGCCTAGTAGTAAAGTTAGTAAAACTCCGTGATAGATTGTTCAGCTACAGTATTATGCAACATAGAGTACATGCCTGGGTATAAGTAGGAATGGCACAGATATGAGGGTGTCTGCCTGCGGCAGGGGATAGACTAGATGAACTCTACAAGCTGATATTTCACCTTTATTTTCTATGATTTGTATGCTTACCTGAATTTGTTAATGAAAACCAGAAGTCAATACCTTGGGAACAGCCAGGCTGCTGATGTACCTAAGCCATTGCCTTGCACACTGGGTAAAATTTTTCCATTTTTCCTACCTGTTTGTATCCATTTGCAATCTCTTGATTTATCCTAAGCTTATCAGCCCTTTCGGGCATGATTTGCCCTTTTTTTCCTTTTAGTATACTGCCCAGTGCAGTGGATTTCACTACATTAACTCCTGTTATTATAGCATACACAATTACTGCATTGATCATCATCATCGTTACGGCTCTGGTGCACTCCCTGAGCCAGTGTTTGTTCGTGGTGCAAAGCATAGATAGGCAAATGAGCAATCCAATGACCACTGCCCTCTCCTAAAATCAGTGTGGCCAACAGGGATTAGAAACAGTCGTCAGAGAGAGCAAACCTAAACTCTAAAACGAAATTGTTGAGGGGGGATTCCTTGGGAAACCATTTCTCAATTAATAAACCCCTAGGAGAGTATAAAATACGCTGGCCCATAATCATTACCACTGGTAGTGGTTGCCCAAGGGACTGACAGCAGGTAGAGAAGGCAGGTAAAAAAAACCATGAGAATGGAAGGATAGAAAGGAAAGATCAAAGTGGTGTTTACTGTTGGAAGTGCTATAAGGATGCTGCCTGACCAGTATCATTTAAATAGGTTAGAAATTTCTATCTCCATGCAGAATCTGAGAAAAGTCATTACCTGGAAGTCATCCTCTGTTTTGAACTAATACCTTGACCTAAATAATTCTGTGTGATTCTAGGATGAACATGACAGAATGGCAGCGATCAGTGACATCAGTCTTTGAGGTTGGGTTATGAATAAATGATAACAATAGTAGAAGAAATTTAAACTGGAGCTAGCTGGGAAATAGACATTGTTTCAAGAGAAATATTCAGGTTTCAAAACTTTTTCATTGTTTTCCAAAAGGAAGAAATATGACAGGTTTTATAACTTCTGATCAAATGAGAAAAGTTTGTCACCTAACAAGCAGAGCCCCAGGATCTGGGGACTCATCTGGAAGTTGCAGATGCAGGTGTTTAATCTAAATTCCTTCTGAGAAACTTTATGTTTCTGACAGAAAACAGTACTAAATGATCATTTTTAACACTGATAGCTTGAATAAAAATTATTAAATGTGGGGCAAATAATCCATTCTGTTCGATCTTCACTGCTTCATGCACTGGAGCATTAATTTTTTTCTACCTGAAATACATCCTAAAATGTGTTTTTAAAGGCATGGTTTTGTCTTTTTTTATTATTGTTTTACAGATTGCAGCTTTAACCTTGAATTTTATTAGACGTTTTCTTCTTTTCATGCTTTCTTTAGTATCTTAGTTCAGGTAGACATTATCAGCCTGAATTTGACCTCATAATTATTCTACACTGAGACAATACCACTGACTTCTGGCCCTGATGCAGACTGTTAAATCCTCATCCAAAATGGGTATCATTTGCATTAATATGGGTATAAGAACATAAACACTCAAGGGGATTCAGTTCTCTTAACTTACAACATCTATGACATAGACATCTATGTCTGTGTCATCCCAATATCTTTCTGGCCGATGGAGGGAAATCTATCTGACCAAATGTAGGTGTCCATTTTAGAATGAGATAAATGATACACAAAGAGCAACTAATTCTGCCCAATGATTGAAAGAAAAGCCCAGAGCTGCTTGAAAGTCCCCAGACTTCTACACTTAACTAGATGAAGCCAACTTTTAAAGGCAATGGCTGAGACTAAACTCTTATCTGTGCACATGTAAATACATAATGAAAGCAAGCCCTCAGGAGTTTATAGCTTGGAGCCCTGATCCAGCTGGCTCCTGTACACATGCAGCTGCCAGATAAATCAAAAAGTTAAAGCACAGTAAAAAGACAGTATTATTAGCCTTCCTACATCTCCAAAAGATGTTAAACGTGCTAATACTTGGTTGATCATGTTCTTTTTAGCATGGGATCTGACATTACAGCTCACTGCAACCTTGGGTAGTCAGAGCATTACACACCAGCCATTCCACTGTCTCTGCAGAGCAGCTGATCTCTTAAGCCAGAATGAGGGTCCCACCTTGTAACAGTTTGACTCCCTAACAAAGTCAGTTTGCTAGCATTCACATTCTACCAAGGAACATAGAATCATAGAATAGTTAGGGTTGGAAAGGACCTTAAGATCATCCAGTTCCAACCCTCCTGCCATGGGCAGGGACACCTCACACTAAACTATGTCACCCAAGGCTCTGTTCAACATCTTCTAATTGTTTCATTCTTGATTAAACTGCCTTGGATACATATTGATATGTACTTTGGAGTAGTCTTAATTTTGAGTGATTACTTATTCAAAATCTCTCTTCTGTAAAACAGCACCTTCCCTTTTCAGAGAAGTAAACAACCAATTTAGAAATCACAGTATTATGCATATATACATGTATATAATTGCAGTTTAGCATTTTAGCAGTCCCAGTGAAAACTAAGTTAGCATGACAGCCTGACAATAGACTTCAGTGGAGTTCAGGAAGTCTGCTCCCTTGCTACAGGGCTCTGCACTACAGTTTAAATTCTGCAGGTTTTTAGCATGCCTTGTTATAGTGTTATAGTATTATAGTAGTGCTGCAGAGTAGTGCATTAAAGTAGTAAAATTAAGGGATAACCACTTGCAAGTTGGTCTAGTGTGAGGTGTCCCTGCCTGAGGCAGAGGAGCTGGAACTAGATGAACTTTAAGGTCCCTCCCAACCCAGACCATTCTAGAATTTTATGATTCCAAGAATGCTATTGATGAAGGCCATTCAGAGTGCTGCAGCAAATGTAGACCTTGCCTGTATGTGCACAGGGATGTCATATTCAATAGACCGTCCTCCAATTATTTTTACAATAAGGTTCTCTTTGGACTGCAAACTTCCATGTAATGGCTACTAAGAGGAATATACTGGCAGGAGAAAGCACCTAGAAGGGGTACTGGAGACTTACAGTCCTCAGAGGGAAACTGCTGGGGAATAAAAAATAGCAGTCCCTCAGTACTGAAATGTTAGTGTTCTGTGTCATGTAACTACTGAAAGCCTTTTGATTTCCAAAGCCTTTAATGACCTTCTTTCTCTTGGCATGTCAAGCTTCTCAAGGTCTGAGCATGATGAAGCACCTTGCTTTAATCCTTGAAATGCAAATTTTCATTTCAAGGCAACAGTTGGTTTAAAGATGATGCTGTTTCTAGTGATGGTTTTGATGTAATTATCAGAGCTGGATCGACTCAAAATGTCAATTTATCCAAATAGTTCTGAAGAGGGTTATATATTTGAAAGATATTCTGTTTATTCCAGCTATATCTGCTGGTCTAATGAAAGATTATTTCTCTTTAAAACCTTATGCTCTTTGTATTATAGACCTTGACTGCTATGAGAAATCTCCATGCTGGAGAATTTGAAAACTTAGCTGGACAAGCTTATCCATCTTTGAATATGGCTTTGCTTTGAGCAGAAGGTTGAAATAATTGGTATCCAGAAGCTTCTTCCAATCTGTATCAATCAGTGACTATATAAGGCTTAAACCTGGTAGGTTTGAAATTTGCCCTTTCTAAGTCTTTGTAATGATGGATCTGATTAAATATATCAATTCTGGTATTCAAAATTCAAATTCAGTTCAAAACTGATCAGTTAAAAAAAGCAGATTCTCAAAAAGCTAATAGGAAAAATGAAGCAACAGGAGTTGAATTGCAAAGGATATTGTGCAATTCCTTTTAACAACCTTGGGCTTCCTAGATGGAGAACAGATTTCCAAATGGATGTGGTTTCCTAGCAGTTTTACCCTCAATTAAAAGAAGAGATTAATATAGAAATGCAGGGAAGTTGATATGTTCAGTTCAAAGAATACACAGAACATGCATAAGTACAGTAGGATATGCAGAATCATGGCTTGAAGAGATATCTCTGCCATATGTATAATGTCTCACACTAGAACAGGTTTGGGTACAGAAGGCAGTGCTGTATTCATGGCTATATTACATGCATGTGTGTTTGGGGGTGGTGGTTGGACAGAGAGAAAGAATTTTATCAGAGTTTGGGAGTTTATTTTTACACACGAGTACATACACTATCTTCAACTGCAACACCTATTCGAATTTCCAAAACAGAAGAAAAAACTCAAACATAAGTTACATTTGAAAGAAATTTACAGTCAATTTCGGGCACGAATTTTCTAAGCTGAAAATAAAAGATCTTTTACACCATTGGAGTTGAAAGGGAGATTTCACTTTCCGCAAGCATTTTGGAGTCTAATACTGTGTGTTTATAATAGATCCATATCATATTTAGCATTCACTTTAATGGTTCAAATATTTCCTTAGTTGAAAAAAACTCCAGTGCAGCAAGGGTAGTTGAGATTTTTTACTTTAAATAATGTTTTGCTTCATCTAAAATTAATGATGACTAGTGAGAGCTTATTTATATAGCAGAGTGTAATTAAAAATGATGCACTGATGTGGGTTATTCTCTATGGCCCTGATCCTGCAAATGCACATGAGACTAACTTTATGCAAAACAGTTTTTACACTAAGTTCCACAGAAATCTTCAAGCATATAGAAAGGCTCAGAAGAACTGTTTTTAAAATTAAGTTATATACAGACACATCCTAGTGCTAAGGATGCTCTGCAGCATTCATATTGTTCTTACTGAACCTCTTTGCCTGCTCAGCACCAGTAAGAATCAGTATTCTTAGTTCATAGAAAGAAAACCAAACATTAAATCTCCAGCAAGGACAGGAGTTGAACTGGGGGAATCAGTAGATGAATTTTTGTTAACCAAGATTAATTGCTAGAGTGGCTTTGATTTAATTTAAATTAAACAGACTGAAATTCTATTTAATGTTGCCAACCCAATTCAGTACCTTGTGAAGTAAAGATGATTTCACCCAGCTCAAACTCCAAATACCTCATGTGAAAAAATATATAGAAATCCAGTGTTAGAAATTTACAGATCTTGGCTAGCAACTTCTTGTAGTGTAAATCAATTTGGCCTAGAATTTATTTGATGAAATATGCCTCCTGACAGTCTCTGTAGGTGACTGAAGCTACAGAAACATTTACATCTGAGAATGTGAGCTGAAAAAGAGAATCAGTTTTAAAATTATGTCCATAAACTGCAGTAGGATTTACTAAGGGGATGCCATCTGGTGAGGATATTAGCAATTTTTAGGTCTTCTGTAATGACCTTTTTCTGATGCACCTCTAGCAGTCTGTATCATATAGAGAACCAGATGTTGAATTCCATGTGGTGTGACGCATGAACTCTGAGCTAGAAGGCATGAACCAGCATCAGCCTACTGAGACTTACCGGTTGGGCAGCATCAACCACAGGTTTATCTAAATGGTGCTGAACAATGTGAAACACTCAAGAGACCAGGCACAACTAGTATGAGTGTCTCTATCACATCATGTAGATGTGACAACTATGTCCTCAGCTACCTAGACCTACTGGTTTGCACTGAATGTTTGGAGTTTGTATGTCAAACCTCTCCCTGGATTTTCTGTACAAACATGATGGATGATGAAAGGGATCTGTTTTAGCTGATAGGCCTTTAAAAAATGCATCTGATTATAGATGATTATCGTACTACAGGTACGTAGCGAATAAAAGACAGACTAGGGACAACTTAGACCCCCTCCAGAAGCTATCAGGAGAACTGGCTACCCTGGATTTGGAGAATGCTGGCGTTCTTAATGACTTCTTTGCCTCAGTCTTCACTGGCAAATGCTCTGACCACACCATCCAAGACTTGGAAGGCAGATGCCGGGACTGTGAGAATGAAGACCCTGGGCCCACTGTAGGAGAGGATCTGGTTCGAGACCCTCTTAAGAACCTGAACATACACAAGTCCTTGGGACCTGATGAAATCCATCCATGGGTCCTGAAGGAGCTGGCGGATGAAGTTGCTAAGCCATTGTCCATAATATTTGAAAAATCATGGCAGTCAGGTGAAGTTCCCAATGAGTGGAAAAAGCGAAATATAACCCCCATTTTCAAGAAGGGGAAAATGGATGACCCGGGGAATTACAGACCAGTCAGTCTCACCTCTGTG
>WYDI02034404.1:8434-30807 GCA_009867235.2 Psittacus erithacus
AACATCGGTGTTATCAGCGCTGTTCTCAGGCTGAAAGTCAAAACCACAGCACTGCACCAGCTACTAAGAAGGAGAAACATGACTGCTGCTGCTGAACCCAGGACAGACCTTCATTTTTAATCTTTCATACTTTACAGTACCTTGTGGTTTCTCTGTAGTCACATATGATGTAGGAGGAAAGACAGTTTGCTCCTCGGAGTGAGCAAACCTGAGTCTTGCAAGGGGGCTTGGAAGAGCCTCCAGCCTCCTCCTCATGGGCAGGGTGCAAAGGCTCCTTGGAGAGAGAGGCACTACGTTTCAGCCCCATCTTATATAAAAGCATGTCTTTGTCTCTGTGGAAATGGTGCTGGTTTCAGGTGTTAATGCTGGTGTGGAATAAATGGAAAGGTGGTGTCTTAAACATCAAGAACTTTAAATTGTCTTTTAATAAGAGTAGCTTTCAGATCCTCCTTTTTCTATTTGCTAGCTGCTAGAAGATAATTTCTGTTATCTAACATGACCTGAGTATGTCTCCTGAGCTTTCAGTATCAATTCCTTGGCAATTATTGGGGAAAAGCGCATTTCTGCATATTACAGCTATTTCTTTGCAGCATTTTTCTTTCAAAATACAAATAGGAAAAGATACTTGTTAGAGACATGTAGGAGCAGTTGGTGCATGGTTGTATTATAAAGGATCTAAAATAGGCATAGCGGTGGCCTTCAAACCTAACTTCTAAATTCCTGGAACTTCTGACCATGCCATAGTTCTGAGAGCGAGTGCTGGGAGGTGACAGTAATGCCGCATCTGGCCTGTGCCATCGGGTGGGGAATCCAACAGCTTCTCTAGACTTCCTAGGCCAGATGTTTTATGTGTTACATATTTAAACCTTGCTGTTTCATATAACTTCTTCCCCAGGCCAGTCCTTTCTTATTCTCTACATTTTGGCATTCCTATCCATTGCTGCAGCCCAGTACTTGAATGAATTACGAGGGAATGGTTTGGCTTTTTTTGAGAGAAGCCTGCCTGCAGAGCGCTGAGGAGTAACTAGTGAAAGCTGCTTGAAGTCCTGGCCAGACCACAGAGCCAAACTGTGATTGTGATCGCACATCACAGAAGCTGCCTGTTTGGAGGAGATGGAGCTATTTGTTCATTCACGGTTTAGACCCCACCATGCGACAGCAGCCACGTTTGTGCAAACATTCGCTCATTCTGTGACAAACCCACTCGTCTTGGCAGGTTAGGAAGTGTAGCATTTTCATATTAAAAGGCGATGGGTAAGCTTTGCCTGTAGCTGTAGACCTGGTTAAGAAATATACTATTAAGCTCAATTAGAGTGGCACAGGGAAAATAGGTGTAATACTCCTGCAATGAAACAGCGTGTAAAGACCTGAACAAATGAGATGTTGTTACTATGAAAAATGCTTCCTCATGTGAATAGAACCACTGCAGTCAGGGGCCCTACGCCTCTGCTTGATGGTATATCTGTTACTGTTCTGTTAGCTTTGTTTTGATGCTTTATGTTGGCTGAAACATCTTAATGTTTATTTGAAAGCTCAGTGACAAACTCGCTAATGCACTGTGCAAAGCATCTTTGGGGACACTTTCTGCTTTGCTGGTATGGATTGAGAGGGAACGGCTTCACCATTCCCTTTCTCCCTAGCCATTCAAGATTGCAAGCTAGGTTGTCCTGTGTTAATGTGCTTTTTCCAGTGTGTGTAAAACCATCCTGTCTCTGCATGATCCATGTAATACATGGGGAAAAATTTCCCATCTAGTGACTGATGAGGGCAATTTCCTGTAAGCTGGCTTTTTTTGTGGTCTCTGGTTTCCAGCCAGTTCTATTTTTACTGCCTTTTTGTTCTTATTTTTTTCTTCCCCCCCTCCCCTTTCTTTCTTTTATTAAACAAAAAGGCTGTTTCTGTTTGACAATCTGTTACTGTGATGGTTCTCATACCGAGGCAGGCTACAGTCTTAAAAGACACCAACAAAAGCCATGAAGGTAATGTGTATCCTGATGAACTCTAAGCTTGTGAGCCACATCATAAAGTCAGCATCAGCTGATGGGAGCAGATGCAAGTCAAGCCTTTGCTGTGCTGGTAAATCACTGCTGAGCTAAAGCCAGGTCTAGGTAATTCCATATTATTGTAGTCAAAATTGTTTTGTTCCTGACACTGCAAACACTTGATTTGATGTATCATGCTACTTACATGAATAAGAATCTCTGAGCATGTAAGTAGTTGCAGTAGCAGGCCTGATACTTGACCTAACTGTAGTGAGTAAAGCTGGGGAGACTTAAGTTGAGTGTGCAAGTGGAATCCAGCGCTCTGAAACCTGGTGTCAGTGGGGAAGGTCTGAATGTATGGGCAGAGTGAGGAAATGAAAGGACTTCCAAGTAGAAGCGTAGGAGGGTGGAGATGTGAGAGGGGACTCATTTAGAACAGTCACTTCCCATTAAAGTAGATGGAAATCTTGGCTGCAGTTACAGAAATGTCATGCTGCATGGCCTTTGTGTATTTAAAACCAGTCTCAGTCTGTTTGAACTTTTTCCCAAGACTTTAGGAATCTGGGAACCTTGCAAAAACCAGCAAATGTCATACAGGAGAGCGGGTTGGAGTTATGGCTTCATGATGTTAGAGATTGTGCTTGAAAGGCATTCTGATAGCTGGATGCCTAGAATACAAAAGGAAGAAAGCAAGCTAATGCCATGACAATGCTTTCACAGGTGATACCGTCAGCTTTGGAGTGTTTTGACCTTACTTGGGGAAGATTTGGCTCTTCTTAAGGCGTATTTCCCCCTTGCCCCTTTGCAAGTCACAGCTCTGGACTGGGTCAAGAAAGCTGCCCATTCTGCAAGCAAAATACCACAAGAATGCAGCAAATGCATAGGGCAAAGGGTGCGTTTCCTAAGGGACAGTGGATGTGGATTTTGGTGCTTGCAAACAGTTGCCCTGCTTTATGCCCACAGCAGACAGTTAATTTGGAAGATGGATATCTCTGCTTTCTCACAGATAGTAACAGCTGACAAAAGGTGCTGAGAACTTAGCCCCAGGAGTCATCTGGCATCCAAAGCACAGTTTGTGCAAGTCAGATCTAGCATCAGTTGCATTTTCCTCCCATTACATTTGTTTCTTGAATGTTTGAATGATTATGTTTGAAGTGTTTATTAACATGGCTGCTCTGGAATGAGCACATCTGGTCCTGTGATGTTGGAAAGGGGGAGCGTTTGTCAAACAGCCTTCAGGTTTTCTCCATGGTTTCTGGGTACTGGTCCTTCGAGGCACTGAGATACATGTTAGTTTTTAATATTCAGAAAAGTGAGTGCTGAAACTCCCCTTTTCCCATGTGAAATGTTGGCAAAGTTTTTGTGCTACAATGACAATCATCAGGGTGACAGATTTGAGAAGAAATGTGACTTCTGCCCTCCTGACAACGGTGCCACCATTGCTTTGAACCATCGCCTCAGTCACTTCCATTCTAGCAACAAATACTTTGGTACGGGTGCAAAATATCTTAAGGAACAGGAGGTGCTGTTTGTTATTGCTGAACTCCAAAGGTGTTTGCTTCTGTTGTGTGTTTATTCTGCTTTCATTTTGCACTGGAATAACCGTGAATGACTGGAAAACATTGAATCAGTTGTATAACTCGTGCTGCAGGTGGAGTCTTTAAAGACATTTATTTCTGAAGTTCTAAACTAAGGACTGTGGACATTAAATAATAAAGCAAATAAATTTGCCTTGGAAGGTTGCTATTTCCTATCACTTTAGTAAATCATAGGCTTTCTCCCTTCAGGAAAATAATCCAAGTACAGTCTTAATTTTCAAGCCCGTAAATAGACTCTGGGGGATTACGTGCATGATTCAAGTTACAAGACCTACGTAAGGCCTTTTTTGTCAAGGCTAGAGCCAGAATTCTTAGTTATGAATATTGCTGTTTGTTGTCTGCTTAAATGGCCTTGTGCTCTGGGCTTCTGGTTGTGCAGAAGGGATGTTGCTGATCTCCACTGCTGTCCTAAGAATATCAATGTCACGGTCAGGTTACCCAGATTACACCTTTCCAAGAAAGGAGTGTGTTTATGCTACCAGAGGAAGGACTCTCCAGCTGTTTAACAAGATACCAGATGAAAGAGACAGTTCCTTCCCCATTGCAGCTGAAATCCTTGAAGCTTCGGACGGTCCAGGCTTGGGGTGTGTGCATCCATCTTCATCTGAATGACTTTGTTTTCCTTGACAGAACTGAACTGCTCACTATTACCCCTATCTTTGGAATTGCACAGATTTCTTGTTTGACTTTAGACTGATTTGAGCTGTAGAATTCTGCCCCCTCCCTGCTCTGATTTTGAATGTTTTCCATGAGGCAAGGAAATGAGTGCTCTAGGTGAAGCATACAGGAGGTATCTGTGGATGGAGGTGTAAATCCGGCAGTTGAGGCAGATTCTGCAGGAGCTTGAGAATTAATAGAGGAGGTGGAGAGGTTTCATGCTTCTGTGGGTGGAAGCCAGTTTGTGCCAGTACTTTCAGGACTGGCCTAGCGTTGGTTCACCTAACTGAGAAACATCAAAGGCCTTGACTGGTTGTGTTCTCCAAAGCTCCTGGTGCCTTTCAGTAGTGGAAGATCATTATCAAAGTGATGACTCACCCAAATGGATTGCTTTATCTACCCAGTTTCTGGCCTTTGGCCAGCTGCCTTTCCAGTTTAATGATAGAGTCCTACCTTCCATTTCTACCATTTCTTGTCCTCTACTTATGCAAGGCAAGAAAGGATTCAAGATGCTTTCCAGGCAGGAGAGTGGGGAAATGCTCTCTGATGCTCACTGACTGTCAGGAAGGAGCTGCTCCAGCTTGATGCACAGTCTTGTAGCAAGGAATGCAGTGATGACACCTATGTGAAGGGCCAAGTTTCTCAGCACCGATGCAAGCCTTAGCCTTGCTTTCCTGGTGTGCATGGGGCAGTTGGCAATGGGGGAGCTTTGCTGGCAGGAGAATTCTCTGCTAAAGCAGGTGCTCTGTGCCCCCATTGGACTGCTTAGGCATGAAGCTTGGGACTGAGAACTGATCCCTGGGTTTCTAATCATTACGAGCCTGGATGTGTATGTTTTGTTTCCTTACCTGCAGTGCATCTGAGAGCTCTGACTTGGATCCATTTCTTTTCTTCTAGTTTTTCTTTCAGCTTCTTTCTCTCATAATCCCTATAACAGGTGTCTGTTGTATAAGCTTTAGCAGGTCAGAAAACAGGCAGGTTTGCATTTGTATGGGAGGCTTTTATCCCCTTTTTGTGTTGCTCATCTTAGGACAGCAACTTTTGTTTAAGAAATAGCACATTGACCCACTCATGTTTTTGTGAGCCTATAATGACGTGCAGTGTTTTATGCAAGCTATAAACCATGATGCGTGCATCTTCCATTTAAAAGGCTGTGTGCACTTTCTTTCTTTGATGTAATTGGGTTGACAGCAGTGGGGTTGTTCCTGCCTTGCACCTCGATAAATGAACAGGGAGTAAAGAGCAACACAAGTTCACACCCAGTGTGTGCTGACTCATCTGCTCATAGTCTTATGTGTAGCAGAAAAGGCTTTTAGGGTACTCCTGGGGAATGTAGCAAAGTAGTGTCTTGGATACCAAGTTCAAGATGAGGTACATGCTTATCTGAGGGCTGTGTTAAGGCAGGAGGTTGTGAGATTTGTAATGAGGGTGAAAATTGGTGTTTTCAAACCAACAGTCACTGACCTGAGCAATTAACTATGATTGATTTATTGATTGATTGCATGATTGCGTTTCTGATTAAACTGGACCAAGGGATGATTTTAAATGGGCTGCTTCTGGATGAATAGTTGCTGATATGAACAAATGCAACCCTGCTTGTGCAGAGGAGGATGGGACGAGACAATCTCCAGAAGTCCCTGCCAACCTCAACAAGTCTGTGGCTCTGTTTCAGGGATGCACAAGGACTTTTGCTGGTCATAAAGTAGTTTGCTTTGTGCTGTCTTTAGTTTTCTGCTTGTGTGTTTCATTTGGGATGTTTCCAGTCTGTGATTTACCTCATCCCAAATTCCTCCTTGCATTCTCGTTTGCTGTGCTGGATCCCAATTCAGATGTTGATGTTTCATTGTGGTGGTCTAGGAAAAAGGTGCCGAGTTCTTGTATGTCTCTTAGATCTGGGTGGTTTTTGCAACGAGAAATAAGAAGTAGGCTCCAGCACATCAGAACTCACTGTGGATGGCCAGAGCCTGGCTTTGTGTCTTGATCAAAGCATCTGAAGAGTGCTTAGGTGGAGTCAGCTTCTCCAGTCTGCTGGTGGGCTGTCAATGGCTTGCTTTGCCTTTCCCATGCCAAAGCCATCCTCGTCACACTAATAGTCTGGGCATCTGCTAAGATGCTCAATGTGACTAACCTCTTTGTCCAGAGAGCTTGGGTTGAAGCGTCGTCTTAGCATGAGCCAGGGATTTATAATAGGGGTGGTGGATGAGTCTGATCTAACAGCTTGTGCTTAACTGCTGTCAGATGATGGTGTAGACATGTGCTTAGTGTCTTGAGTTCCTCCGGGGCTTTCAGAGGACAGCTTGGTCCTGCCTGCACATCTTGCTGGCTCAGTTTTCTCTTCAGCCAATGCTCTATGGTGTCCTAGTTAGCTTCTTTTTCTGCGTACACAAAATTCGGGTGGCTCTGAAGAAGAGACGTCTTGCTCTCCTGTCTACAGCATTTCTAGGTTAATAAATACAGATCTTATCTGGTGGAGCGCATAATGTATTATAACTGGTGAAAAGAAGTCGTCATCATTTAGGACTCTTATTGCGATGTCCAGACCTTGGTGATAAAAGGTCAGTACACCAAAGATTGATGGCTGGGAGTTCAGAGCCAATATTTTTTTGATTAAGGATTACTTTATTTGGTGAGTGGTAACAGAAGTAGCTGAATTAGCAGCAAGCCTGCCAATGACTTTGGTGGGCTTGTGATGAAAACTGGTCAGTAGTTGACCCACAGCTCAAACTGTGTGCAGAAATCAATGCCAGAAGTAAACCATAATAGACCATTAACCTTGGAACCTGCAGAGGGCAGAATCCAGAGCCTTGTTTGGAGGACCCGGAGTAGCTCAGCATTTGCAGATTTGCATGGTGGGAAGACATCTAAATAAAAGCCACATAAGCAGCTTCCAGTCTGTTCCAAGTTGGCTGAAGGAGGGGAAGGGAGAGGGATAGGGATGTGGTAGTTTCAGATGTGTTGCCATGGTGACAAGAGCCAATAAACTAGAGCAAAACCAGGACTAATCCATAATTGAGAAGTGTAGCAGCCGCAAAGTGGCATTGCTGTTTGCAGAGACTCGGATACATGGATGTGCAGCAGGTTCACTACCATAGTGCTCAGTCCTGCCCTCATCCTGAAAAATACTGTTATTTACTGCTGGTTTCCAAAGGTTTCTTGTCGCTTAAACCATGGGCACTTACTTCTGTTAACAGCACATTCATGAGACCTGCCAACATCTGATCCCAATCAGAGCTTTTTACGTACTGCATGCAACAGGCTTACAATACACATATTCTGTCTGTTAACCATACTGTCTTCAAAAAGCGAAGCCAGTTTTGGTCTGTAACTTCTAGAGCTGTTGCCTCTATATTTCAGTTGCACTATGGAAGCTGGATAGTTCTATAAAGGCATAACATTAAAGCCTTGAGTCAATGAAGCCACCAAGCACATGATTTACTGTAAGTGCTTAAGTGCTCTGCTAAGTGAGGCTGGATTGCCCAAGTGCCTGAAGTTATACAGATGCTTAAATGCTTTGTAAACTCAGTGTTTAAGGACTGTATCCCAAAGGATGCTGTAGTAACTTCTACTGAAGTCAGGATGAAGGGGACCTCCTGCGTGCTCAGCAGCTACAAGGATTGTGTGAGAGAACATTGACTCTTGCATATTTTAGCATGACCAAAAAAACACCCAAAAGGCAAATTTCTGGGTTTGGGGTGGTGGTTTTTTTTTGGTGTGTGTGTACAGTGTGACAAGCATTTGGATAATTTAGTATTAAAACCTGCCCTGAGTATAAAACCAGTATAGGTGGGGAACAGGGCAGAATTCCCCAGTCCATCCCGCCAAGGTTGTGGGCAGTCCTTTTTCATTTCTAGAAACACTTAAAAAACCTGCTAAAATAGGAGGGAAATCTTGTCATTCAAAATCATGTTTAATGTTTATGATCCATCCCTTGCAGCAGTATTCAAACTGGTATTGGACACACCGAGGGTCTTGTATTTCAATGTTACTGATGAGGGTTAGTGGAACTGTGCACTTTGTTTTACTTGGGTGTAAAACAAGAGAGACACTTTAAAAACAAACAAATCCTGCTATAAAATGCCAACTCTCTACAAGTTCCCAGCAAGTGAAAATAGGTGCATATAGCTTCATGCAACTTTATCCCACAGAAGAAGAGGTCCTGGAGTTGCTCGAAGATCTGTTTGTGATACACTTTTCCTGCTCATTTTCCACAACACTGATGCTATACAGCATCTACATATCTGTCTAAATAGTCTTGCAGTGTGTTTGTACCTGGTACAATGCCACCCCATTCTCAGCTGTTTCCTAAACACTGGTGCAATCAAAAGATGCAGTAATAATCTTTGGCTTAATAGGTGTAAGCTACTGTAAACTTGCTCACAGAAGTGCTCAGGAATACCAGTGTGCTGAGGCAGCAATCTGAGTGTGAATGGGAAAGAGCACATTGTGGGAAAAGAGAACAACTAAGAGGAGCTTTTCAGCGTGGTGCCTGCTAGTTGAGTTTGAGTCCAAGCATGTGCAGAGAGGGCAGACCTGCAGCACTGTGTGCTGCCACAGCCCTTGCTGGGTGCAGGGCAGGATGTCAGCTGTAGTGTTGGTTGGTTTCTGCTTACGAGGCCGAGTTGGTGCTGAGACATGAATCCCTTTTAGAAAGGAGCCTGCTTTGCCTTGCTGCAGTCATGGTAGTCACTGATGGGGAAAGGGAGCTGCTGAAGCGAAGCATCAGCACAGCATCACGTCTGGCCTTGCAATGAGTGAGCAAAACATGAGGAGAGGGGACTTCATCTCCGTGAAGTGGAGCAGCCACCTGGTCCTGGCTGAGCACCAGAATGTAAAACTAAGAGACCATCATTTCTGCAGAGCAATTGAGCACCATTACAAGTTTCTTGCTGGTTGTAAGGTTGGGGTTTTTTGTACTGGTGATGAGACATGTAAGCTGTGCCAAGCCTTGATGTAAAGGAGGCAAATCAAATCCTTCCCCATTGAGCTTAACTCCACAACCCCTATAGGGCTGTTTTTCACATTGGCCTGACCAGTTCAGTGAGGGACATTTCAGCAAGGAAAAATCTTGCAATTGGACAAAACGTTTCAGCTTCATTGCAGTTCTTGTGCTTTGATGGGGAGGGCAGGAGTGACAAAGCCCAAATAAACCCCCTAAGGAAGCAAGGAAAAAGGCTGGAGGATTTTGTGGCTATTTTTTATTCTTGCATTTTCATATTTTTCCAGTTCAGATACTGTGTTTCCCTTGAACTTAGGTCTTTACCGCAGTACGTGCAAGGCTCAGCTCTGCGCAGGAGGAGGAAGGCAGCCATACATTCTCTTTCCCTCCTGCTCACTCCTCCATACCTTGCTCAGTTACATTCTGTGTTCATGCAACTAAAGAAGATAATTGTTTTCCTCCTAACCTTGCTTGAAAACAGCCCTTGTTAAACTCCTTGCTAGCAGTAGGATTGGATGGGACACCAGCACGTTGAAGGGCTTCTCTGTCTGGTTTAGAGAGCACCTTAGCTTAAGGAGCAGTCTCACCAGGGCAGAGCTGAGGGCATGGAGGCAGACGGCACCATGGAGCGTGATAAGAACTAGGATCCCATGTAGAGATCTTGCAGCCCTGGGGTGGCCCTGGAGGAACAACATGGTGGTACTTGCCCACCAGCCAAAGTGCCTCTGTGCTGTGCCAGCTGGAAGCTACGTGTTGGCATAGCCCTGTGGCTGCTTGCTGGGGTGAAATGGGCACAGAGCTGCCTCCGGCCCTTTTACTGAAGGCAGGCATTGCAGAGGAGACAAGACTTTGTCATCTAATGGCACCCTGGTGCTTGAAGGAATGATGGGTCTTTTTATGGTGATAGATAGCACTTTTCTTATGTTTTCCTAGCTGCTTTTTCTCACCAAATGATCCAACTAGTGCCTAGAAAGTGTTCCTGGAATTGCTTCTGAATTAAAAACTTTCTGCAGCGTAGCAATATGCACCCCGTGGTGCATTGCACATCACAGAAAATGGAAAGTTAAAATCTAGCAGAAAGGCTCTTTCCTGCCCCTAGCAGCAGGATATTAGCTCCAAGGGAATGGAGCAGGATGAAATGATGGTGTATTAAATTGAAAATCACAGTAATGGAGGGGAGAAGCAGCTGCATGGGGAGCTGCCAAAGCTGCAAACAAAAGTATTTGGGTGCATGAGGGAAGTTGGTTAGCCAGAAGTTAGAGCTTGTTCCCCAGTTCCCTCACTGCAGTTCAGGGACGTAGCGCATACAGTGGTGCTAGTGCTGCTTTACTTTTGATTCAATAACTTGTCCTGGTAACCACCCAGATTTTGAGTGCTTTGATAGCCCTATTTTTCATATCCACTGCACGCATTCTCTGTTGTGCGCAGCAATCTTGTACACGTTTGGATATGATACTTTTATCAGATCTCTTTTTGGTGGTGTCTGAGCTTTACTCCTGTTCATTCAGCCTTTCTGTATAAGTCTTGCTTTATTGAAATAGAGTTATTTTTATTGCTGCAGCAGACTGGGTAGCCGAGGGGACTGAACTCCAAATAATCCTTGCAGCAATGGTGATCCGTCTGTGGGGTGTTGATGGAGGGGCTGCACTGTCTTTTGACAGCTCTGCTGTCCTGAGCTGCAGATCTGTGACACAGGTGAGGAGGGGGGATGCTGCTGACACACAGGTGAAACCAGAATATGTCTTGTAATGTCCTGAAGTCCTATCTGCAGTTGGTTTTGGTTCAGTGGCTCTGCAAGCAATTGCTTAAATCTGAGCTTTTTTTTTCCCTGCCCTGTCAGCTTTATCCCTGGCCACATCAAGTACTCAGAGCAAGTTGCCTTGGAGAATTCAGCCTTTGGCTGCTTCTAATTCAGAAGACAGATTTTCTGGATTGTGAATAACATGTTTGTGTCCTTGCGTTTCCCTGCGGTTCTGTCAAACTGGAGTTCTTGTATTTCAGCTCAGAGGGACAGCGAGAGGTGGAAAGGGAAAAGTTGAAGAAGGCAGAACTGCATTCAGTTCAGGAAGAAATGTGGTACTTTGCACTATCGTGGCCTGCTGTGTACAGTGGCTGCCTGGCACCGGCTCTGGTGGGCATGTGAATGAGTGAACACCTTATTGACATTGAAAGACTTGTCTTTCTAAAACACAAGTACAGCACTTCTGCCATATAGCAAGCCTACCTGGAGTCAGGCATTAGGAGGTTTGCACCATGAAAGACTACAATCCTGTAGATATATAGGGTTTATTTATACATGCAGACATACCTCACTTTACTATAGAGCTAACAGAATGGTGATTTAACAGTAAGAAGGCTGTGTGACAATGTAGAAACTACTTAAGCCAGCAAGATGCTTTGTGCTCTGTGTTAGCTTCCTGTTAGTATGGGAGTTTCTTGCAGCCCCCTGATGGTCCTATGCATGGCACTGGGGAGATAGCAGAGGGGATCACAGGGCCACTTCAGCATGCTGCTTATGGAGGTGTCTCTTCTGAGCTAAAGGCTTCGCTGCTGCATGTATATATGGCTGTGGCAGCATCAGTGTGAGCATTTGTGCTTGTGAGAGTCTGGTCTTCAAGAGCAAGCATTATCCTCTGTAAGTGAGAGGAAGAGCGTGTGTCCTGGGCAAGCAAGCTGGAGGAGCCGTCTCATGCTGGTGCAGCTGCACATGGTAAGTGTAGGGTGAAAAAAGCTGCTACAACAACATGATTCATGCTATTCAGCAGGCGCTCCTCAGTGAATTGGTGGGCTGGACACCGGTTTGCGACAATACATGATGAAGGGTATTGCCTTGTGCCCGGCTGCTGCTTTTTATGTGGCTTCTCTTGCCCTATTTCTCATTGAGGAACTGAGTAGGTGTTGTAATTTAAGTTTTCTCTTTCCCCTAACAGTAGGAGATACACATGACATGGTAGATATTATGATGCATCAGGTTCCCTTGTTCTGTTCACTGGGTTCTCATTTGGTTTAGTAATGCCTATAAATCAAGCAGCTCCTGCTTCCACATAGTCTACACCTGTGGTTTATCAGCCAGAAAGAAAATGGCTAGGTGAGGCCAAGCTGTGAAATAGCAATCTATAAATGGTTGGTTACCAGAGCTGTTTCTGTCAAGAGTTTATGGTGGTATAAGAATGAAGGGCAATTAAATTTGTGCAGTCTGTAAACCTTTAGAATAGAGCCAGTTTGGGCATGTAGCCTCATAAAGCACATAACCCCATCTCTGAAATAGTGGTGGGCTCTTAAACACATGTGCATAGGAGTTGCTGCTAAAGCAGCTATTTATACAGGATGTTTAAGAAACTGTTTCAGATATCTGACTCAGGAAGTGAATTTTGTGTTTCTTACCACCAGGTTCTTTTGCTTGCGTATGCCCTAGCTTTAGTTAAGAGTTTTCAGTAAGGCTAGCTTACATGTAAAGTCACAGATATTATGCTGATGCTGTTCTTGAAGGAGGAGCTTGTTCCTTCGGTAATCCAGTATGTTAAGAACTAGTCTTCTGTGCAGTGATGTAAACAGCTTTTAGTAGTAATTAGAAAGAAGATGTAACATGTGCCTTTGCACATTAGGACTGGCATAGACAAGTGAAATGGAATCTTGCCTTATGGGAAGTGAGGAGTGCAGTGTGCTGGGTGGAGAGCTCTGGTGTCCCATCCAGACTGGGTAAATGCTAACCAATACAAGCATCTCTAGGGGCTCTCCATCATTTGAGATGGCAGAATTCCTGTGCTTTCAAGCAAAGGACTTGGAGTCCTCATTTTCCAACAGCATGTGAGCGAAACATTCACAGTAGTTATATTTATCTGAATATTTGTTATGTTGATTCGTGACATTGGCATCAGGCTGCTGAATTAAAGATTGCTTGACCCTAGAAACTACTTGTGCTCACAAGAGAACAAAACGTGGCTTTGTGTGATTGTGCAAATGGGACCCTGTTACATTATCCATTATGGGTGAAATATAAGCATAGAGCTTACTTCTACCAGCAGCTGAAATGGAAAAGTCTGGTCGTCCATGCAGGAGAAGCGTCCAACCGCTTCTGGATAACATGATGAAGATACAGGATTTGGCACAAGAGTCTGGTGTGAGGAAGCACCGCTTTGGGGAGCGTGCTGAGTGTCTCTGCAGTGGCATGGGACTCTCTGTGGCTAAAACTCTGGAAAGGAGGAAGAAAGCCAGCCAGAATCACATCAGTGTTTTGTGGGTCCCTTTAGGTAAGGTTTATTTGGGAAGCTGCAGTATTTAATCTGACCTGAAGCACCAAACAGATGGAAGGGTATATTCTGTCAGAGAGCTGTATTTTTGGCTTTGACTTCAAGCAAGAGGTTTGTAGGTGGCTTGCTTACTGTTCTATGAATTCGATGCTCTCTATATTGTGAAACTGGGCCTTTTTTCTGCAAGTAACATACATATTTTTTCAGTCTCTTTAAGCTTAAACTTCTTTGCCCAGAAGTTAAAAACAGGTTTCTTCAAAACGAGGTGTCCTGTTAGACAATATGTTCTGCTGCTGCAGGGAGCAACTCATTCATGTTGTCTTAGCTGGGAGTTATTTATATCCTGAAGTGGGACCATGTATTTCACTTTTCAGATGAACCAGTGAATCCTGGTTTTATGCTTCCATATCTGAAAGACAGGATTCTTTTCTTTACAAGGCTTTTAAGTGAGTAGAGGCTTTTGCTTCATGGAGATCAACTTTCATCAGTGAGTATGTTTGGAAATTTCCCCCCTCTCCCCTAGCCCATGTCCAGTTAATAGAGGAGCAGAAGAGTGAACCTTGCTTGGGAAGGTTTGTTCTCATTGTGCAGTAATTTCTTATACAATAAAAACAAGAACAGAATTACTGCGGTGCTACTTAAATAAATGGCAGTAGAAGTCAGGGGCTTGGAAAGAACATGGTTCTCCCTTTTTCAGGGTAGGCTGCTCAGCATTCCAAACTGGCTTGTGCTGGGAGAAGCAGACATCACCAGCAAGGTATTTCCTGGCTTCTTTTGCCAAATGCTAATAATAATAACAATAATAAAAATAATAATAAAAAAGGCTCAAATCTGAGCAAAGCCCTTCATGACTTCATTTGGCAGCACAGGCCCATCCTATATAACTTCTGCCTTGAGTTTGTTACTTGTATGCCTGCCAAGAGCTTCTGAATTAATTTGCCCCCTTCTTCTTCCTCCCCCTCTTCCCCCCACTGAAGCAAAGGCATAGTGTATCACAGCCTGTGAGCCAGAGGAACATATGGGCTGGGGGAGCTTCAGCTGACCAGATTGAGGGCTTGGCTGTGAGCTGCTCTGAGCAAGGGCAGTACGTTGGCCGCAGAGGCTGAGGAGGGTCTTTCTCCTTGGGCTCCATCTCAGGCATGCTGCCTCTGCCAAGCTCTATTGCTCCTTGAGGGTTTAATTCCTTGCTGGCTTTTCCTAGTGGCTGTGTCTCAGCTTGGTTCTCCCAATTGAGTTTGGCCACAATGGCCATGAGGAATAGGTGCCCACAATTTCTTCCCTACCTCCTTGGGAAAAGGAGTAGAAACCCTTTTTATTCGTGCTAGTCTAATAAGAAGATAGCTTTCATGGGAGCACCAGGTCATTATTCTTTTATGGAGGTGCCTAATCCATATCAGATCATAGCCCTCCTTTAAGATGCTTCAGATCCCTTGATCTGTGATTACATCAGGGCTAGTGAAATAAAATGTCTACAGTGGTGGAGAGGAAAGAGACTTTGTATGTGAAGGGTGAAAGCCTGATCTGCTGCAGATACGCAACAAGGAGGCACAGCCTTGCCAACACATTTCAGTGTTGCATGGAAAGATGTGAGGGTGTTTGTGAAGTTTGAGTCCTGCAGAGAGTAACCAGGAAGGAGTGACTGGGAATTTCTTTGTCATTGAGGGAAAAGGAAATACATGAGGCTCGAAGCTGCCTCTGCTTGTGAAATGGTGGTACCCTGAAGAGGCAGGCGAAGATTTGTAGTACATTAAAATGAAGTAGCAGTTTCATGGTAATTGATAGGGGTTTATGACACATCAGTTCCAGTTTCTGCTCTGTTAAACACTTTTAAAGCTGCTTCAGTGCGCCCAGCTTCCCTTCTCTAACTGCTGGGAACTCTGTGAACCACTAACTTGTTTGTCTCGAGCCAGAGCTGGAAATGCTGGGTTGGTCCCAGCCTCCCATTTTGCCTAGGCGGCACCTGCATTTCCTCAGGTAAAATCTAATAGCAAATGTGAGCATCATTTCTGGAATCACTCAGAAACTGTATTCATGTGGTCCTCTGTGTATGTGTGCGAGCTGCTGTTCTTCAATTGCTGAATTCGTTGTGGAAGAAAATGCATCCAGTGATGTCTGATTCTGATGAGCCCCTATAGGTTAAAAGGGAAGGAGTTATTGTCCAGAAATCACTTTCTTCTGGCACATGTTCCCTGTAATTTTCTGTGACCTCACCTGAAGCCTCTTATCCGACATTGGTTTTGGATGAGGGCTGCCTTGCTGATGGTGCATTTGGCTGGAAAGATGAGATTGGTAATGGTTTTATTGATTTTTGTCAAGGGTAGGAGAAAATGCAGTTCTTGATAACCATTGCAGTTTCAGGTGATATATGCTCTCACTGCTGTATGGGCTGCTCAGAGCCGATAATAACCTGGCTGACCTGACCTGCCTTGACTTTAAAATGCCTGGTAGAGCTTGCTGTGGCCTTGTAAAGAGATCTCTCATCTTTCTGTCTGTCTGCTGATGGATCCCTACTGTGAGTCTCCCTAGCTTTGCTTCAGGATTTCATTATCAGCATACAAACAAACCAGGTTGCTCCAATTACTTCTCCTGCCAAGACTTTGTGTTGTTGAGGCTCCATAGTGTTGGAGGGTGAAAAACCCTCCTGGCTTATACCAGAGGACAAAAACCAGTGTGGACTCTTCTTTAGCTGTTTCTTGGGGCAGCACGCAATTCATGTGTGTCTCGAGGGTGTTTCATGAAAGCTCAGACTAATAGGTACTGTGGTGGCTTTGACAGTGAAAACTGGGCATCCCTGTTAGACATCTCACAGCTACTTCAGGAGGGCAGCAGGAGGCTGGAAAAGCTGCAGTGCATTAACTCCTGCCTGACCTGCTATTCCTGCAGCTCCCACCGAGGAGCTCAGAGGGAAACTGGGCTTTATTTCAGAGCAGTGAAAGCTATTGAAGAGTTTGGAGATGAGTTGTCAGTGCTGGAAGTGGGGCTTGCCAGAAGTAGTGACAGACCAGGCTCAGAAGGCAAACAATACTGCACCGTGGACTGACAATATCCCCCATAATATGTGTTAAAAATAGATTTTACAGGCTCTGGTTTTAGCATGATCCATTCAGTAATTCATATGGCATTCCATATGTTAGGGTGAGAGGAAGGTGGAAATAGTGGGAGTCGGGGGAAAAAGACAGTGACTGATCAAGATCCTTATGCCGTTTCAGTTCAGTTAATTGCATGCATTTAAAGTGTTGTAACGTGAGCAGATGGGGTGTTTCACAGCTATGTGGTGTGTGTGTGTGTGTATACACATACACATATATATATGAAGTTCTCAAGCACTTCATTCCTCAGAGCTGCATTGAGGCTTTACCAACCACTCAGGTTGGGCGTGTATGGGGAAGAGGATGGCAGTAATCAGTGGTAGGATGGGGTAAGTGATTGATCTAACACTGGGATCCCCAAAACCACGTCAGATGTGCATGTGTTCAGTGAATGGTCCATAGCTTGCAGCTTTGTTGCATATGCTGGCAACCTCAAGGCACCCTTTCTGAGGTTGTATCTCCTTGTTGAAATCCACCCAGCACTGAAAGCAGTGAACAAATGTCTTCAGGGACCTGCACCTCAAACTTGCTTAGTGCTTGGACACCGGGGCAGTATCCTTCAGTCTGGGAGTGACCCTTTTAGAAGAGAGTTGGCCCTGGAAGCAGCGACTTTGTGTGCTGTGGAGTTGGCAGGACTGTGGGTTCCCTCCCCTGGCCAAGACTGCTGGAGCAGCAGTGAGCACCATCCAGCTCTGGCAATGCTCTGGTTACAGCCAGGATAAGGGATGTTCCCAAGAGCACGGAGGAAATCCCACTGACCCCATCTCTGCAGTCTCCCCATTCCCCTTGCTGCAGTGCTGGCACTCAGCTTGCTGTGGCCCCAAGTCATGGCCATGTGAGATGAGAGTACTCTGCTCTTTGCAGCCATTTCCCCGGTGCTGTTCCTTCTGCCTGCCCCACACCTTAGCCCCGTCAGTGTGGGTTCTCTTGTGGATGGGGCAGCCTCCCCTCAGCGCAGAGCAGCCTGCTCACCCCTGCTGCACAGCAGGAGGATGGCAAACAGGCTGCCTGCCTCCTCCCTGCTACAGCCCTTTGAAGGATAGAGTGAAGCAGATGGCGCCGTGCTCATACATAATAAACAGCGAGCAAATGAAGGAGCCTGTGTCAGCTTGGGCTTTGCTCTGCACCATCTATCCCTTGCTGGGCCTTTCTGCTGGAACATCTACTCCTGCTGGGAGCTCACTGGGGAGAGGTTTGCCTGGAAGGGCCCATCCCGTCTCTTCCAAAACCTCTGGTCTGGCTTTGCTCTGGTCAGCTGTTCCCTGAGAGCAGCCAGGCTTTCAGCAGGACATTGATGTAGGGTTGGCCTTCACTTAGTGCGAGGTCATTTTGCTGGATCTTTAGGTAAGGCAGATTTTTTCTTTCTTATTCCTTTTTCTTTGCTAATTACCTTAAAGTATTCTGTGTTCTGGTCTTCAGTTTTTAATAGCTTGAAGGGACATGGCTACATCAGGAATTTGGCTGTCTTTCACTTTGACTGGTAGAGACATTAGATTTGTTTGGCCAAGGTCAGCATGAGCTCGAAGAGGTTTGGACCTGACTGCTTTCCTCTTACAGGGATTTTGTTTGGGTGGGGTTTCTGTGTGTGTTATTCCTGTTCCCAGTCCAGACAGCACTTGCTGCTTGTTTTCAAGCTGTATTCTCTCTGCTTTCATTCCTGCTTTCCTTCCAGGTGGATTGGGAGGTATGTGGAAGCATCTTGTGCAGCTGAGAAAGCTTCCACTCCTGAAGAGCCTGTGTGGACTTCAGAGGGAAAATAGCAATAATGGACTGGGCAGTGCAGGCAAGGATCAGCTGCTGCTGCCCTGGGTGTGCATAGGGGAGATAAGGAGATTCAGTCCAGTGCCTTTCAGGAATCAAAGATTAATTCGGGATGAGAATGTCTTTTGGCCTTCTAAAAGGAGCAAAACATTGAGCCGCAGAAATTAAACAGCAACATGTGGAGTGGTAGTTAAATAAAGTGAAAAAGCCTTAAGCTTTTTAGTTTATCTTGTTCTCCGAGTTGTCTGTCAGATGAGAGGTACTTGCTCAGTGTTGTGGATATTAGGGGCATGCTGTTTGGAAACCTACCTTCGAGTGATACCTGCCTCTGCACTCTGCCTTTCGCTCACCAGATTGCATGTTGCGGGGTAGAAGGTGTTTGCTGGTCACAGTGGCTTGTTTTTCAAGTTACTGAACTGTAAAATCATTTCTACCGAGGCATAAAAAATAAGTGTTCAGTTATTTCTATCTTGGCTATGTGCTGAAGTCAATCTGAACCAATGTGTGTGTGTATACTTATTAATAATATATAGCTTTATAAAGAGAAGGCTCCTACACTTGATTTCTCCCTTGTTCAAGGACGTGGAGAGAGAAAAGGAAAAAGGCTGTAAGGTTAGGTGGGAAAGGTGGAGAGAAGACACTGCCCCATTTTGCTTGCCCCACTGGCATGCTCATTGAATTTTTGGGAGCAGTTTGACAATGGGGTCCAGCACATGTACTAAAGCTTTCACTTGAGGATTGAGGCATGCATTGCAAAAGAATAAGGATTTGGGCCTCCTGACATGACACCACTGTGAGATGATTAAGCAGCACTTGGTCTGCTTGGGATAAAGCGAGGCCGGGGATGAGGAGGAATGAGAATCAAAAGGTGGAGGAGTGCAGTGCAGGATGCGCCAGGGCACTGGATGAGTTTGGGGCATGGTGGGGTGTGAGGATTTATGCCACATGTAGGATGAACTGGATGGGGATATGCATGTAGAATGCACCCAAGGAGCTGCAGCGTGTAGAGAGCATGTATTGTGGCTGTGGAAGCCTTGTTCTTGGGAGGGCTGGGAGATTGCAGGCCTATAGTGGGGGCCTGGGCAGGCACAGCCACAGCAATGAAATGAGCAAGGTGCCCTGGCAAAGCTGATGCAGACCTTGAGGGCATGGGTGATGGAGAAAGATGGGAAATTGAATGGAAGATAATACGGAGATGCAAAGAAGCAGCAGGAAGGGGAAAGAGATGGATGGAAAACAAAGAGTCAGAGGGTTGTTAAATATAACAGGAAAGGTTGAAGAACAAGAGGAGAAAAAATGGAAGAGACGGAGTGCCAGTATTAGAACAGCATGTTGGACACTGAGCTCACTTTAGATTTATTTACACTTGCTGTTACGTTTATAACATGGAAGCATTTCAGAATTACCCTAAATGTTTCAGGAGAAGCCAGTGTTTCCTTTGCCTGAGAGCTAGAGGTGTGTGACCCCTGGGTGATGCAGGGAGCAGAAATCGAAGGATAAGCTAAGCTCATGCGTTTACCTCTCTAAAAAGTGGGTTTGACTATTCTAAGTATTCACAGATTTTAACCATGTTCAGTGGTTGACAGATCCTGTTAAGCTCTAGAGCGACAGACTATTTTGGAATTTGGGAAAGGTGGGAGGCAGGAATCAGCTGGCTGTTTGACAGGCAGTAGATGGGACATGTGTAAAGAGATGTTTCTACTAAGAAGATACTCCAAGCATCTCCAAAAGGTGCAAGGGAAAGAAAGCCCTTTCATCCTGCCAGTATCTTTAAATGGATGTGCTCCTTCCATGACTTGCCTCTGCAGTGTTGAGCCCTGCCCTGCAAGGAGGCTGAAGAAGAGAACAGAGAAGAGAGCTGTGAGTGCAAGGGTGGGGAACAGGGCAGGAGGAAAATCTGTCCTGAGAAAGCTGCTTTCATTAGGGCTCCCTCCTGATGGGCTAACAGGGTTCAGCAACTGGAAGCGGCCTAAATCTAGCAAGAAGGATCAGCAAACACAATCTGCTGGGGGAACAGAAAGGGCTGGGGGAAAAGTGTCTCCCCCAGCGCTGCAGTGGTTAAAGCTCAGATGGTTTCAGCACACTGGTGTAAACAGCGGGTGCAGTTTGAGAAACACTTAGTGTGATTTTTCTGGAGCTCCCCATCTTTTGATGGCTTTAACAGATGATATCTTGTGGCAAAGGATCGGAATAGCCTGGAAAAATATTGGACGCTAACAAAGGCTGCCTTTGCAGATGTGAATGTTCTGACTCCTGACCTGCAACTCCCTGCAGCAGGTGTAGGCTTCTTGTGTCTTGTTTGCGTGCTGGGCTTTTTTATGTGTGAAAGCTGGTTATTTTGGCATAGCTCTCTGGTTTTTTATTAGTAAAAGCTGTTCATGATTTATTAATGACTTTCATGGTTTCCCTTTATTAAGGAATGCAGTAAATATTTATTTCTCTTTGAAATTTAGTCTATTAATAGGGCAGAATAAGGAATTCAGTTGAAGGGAGAATTGGTAGTTTCCAAATGAACACACAGGCTGATTTTATCCCTTAGAAACCTCACATATGTAACAAATAGAGAATAAATCTTATAATGAAAACACATTTCTTTTCCACTAATCTCTTGTCCCATGAAAGCTTTGTCAGGTGGAAGATTTATATCGGTGTGTGAGCAATGGAATGTTGAAGGATGATGTTGCCACTTGTCCAAGTTCAGAGGTTTTTGGTTTGCATTGACTGGAAAGCAGAAATGACTGATGAAGACATAGAGAGTATTAAGCAATTTGGAAGTCCTATATGTAAGGGCTGTCTTGGAGTTTAGTTTCTAGTCTAAGCTAAAGTCAGGGCTCTGTTCTAAGTGTGTGTCTCTGTGGGGGACTTGTACTGATTGAACTGAGGTTCAATTAGTGAGTAAATGGGTGAATGGTCTCTGAAGCTCCCTCCTTTCCTCTTCCGCGGCTCCATGCATGTGCCTGGCAGGTGCAGCTCTGCAGCGTTTTTCCTGCCACACTTCCCTTGGCCCAGTCACTGTTCCAGCTCCAGTCCCGCTGATAGTGGTGGGGGTATTCAGAGGACAGCAGAAGGTGACTTGTGCAAAGCTAGCAGAGCAGAAAATGCAGTCTGTGGCAGTGGGAGGAAGCCCTGTGGGTGTGAAGAGGTGCAGGAGGGCCCACCCCCCTCCCGTCTATGGTTTGGGTTCAGGCAGAGCTGCAAACAGGTTGTGCTGTGTTGTGATGCTCTCGCAATTTGTCTTAGTTCCCCATGGAGCACTGACTTGGTTGTTTCCCATTGACTTAGCTGTGGTGAGCGATGTTGTTATAGTGTTGTCGTGAAAATGCCTCTGTGGTTTACGCTGCCATGTTCCTGGAGCTCGGAAAGGTTTGCAAGAATAGCTTTTTGGGTCAATGTATCAGCTGTTAAGTTGGAGTCAGTTACTGTGACAGAGCTTTTGGTTCATGACCAGTTGCTGGGAGTTCTTTCTGCAGATGATGCAGAGTTGTGGGGTGGTTTTTGGTGTGTTTTTGTTTGGCTTTTGCACCCCCTTCCCTCCATCCTATGAGATGTACCTAATCTGATCTTTTCTATACTGCTCTTGAAATTGTAGCTTTTCATTCTTTCTGATGGAAACAATGCAATTCAGTCTTGCTGAGTTTTCATTAACATCTTTCCCCCCAGCTATGGCAGCGAGCCGGTATAATTAACATGCCCTTTGTTTGTCTCATTGCACAGTAACTGCTTTGTGCAAAACTAAAGGCTTTGAACCAGAGGCAGGCACGAGTGTGCCTGACTCTACTGGTGATGGACTTCATAAGGTATCGGTGGAGATCCCTCTGTCCAACATTTGGCTCTTGCAGAGTTTTCCCAATCTCTTTTGCTAGTAATGTTGGTCCTGACTTGGTCTGCAGGGCCAACTTCCAAAAGCAGTGAAAGCTTAAGCTCCCATCAACCACATGCAGAGCATCATCAGAGTTAAGAAAAGCTCAGGAGGTTGGGTGCTTGTTAGGGATGGAAGGGACCTTAAAGCTCCTCCAGCTCCAACCCGTGCCACGGGCAGGGACACCTTCCACTGGAGCAGCTTGCTCCAAGCCCCTGTGTCCAACCTGGCCTTGAACACT